>JAUCMR010000160.1:14178072-14210476 GCA_032357425.1 Enteromius argenteus
CTGATCTGATCATCATCCAGTCTGTCTGGAATGACATGAAGTAACACAACAAACTGAGACAGACTAAATCCAGAAGAGCTGTGGCAACGTCTCCAAGATGCTTCAAAAAAACCTACCTGGAAAGCTACTTTAAAGTTTTAGACACTCGTGTAAAAATACTGTAAAATGAGGACGCTTTCAAAAATAATGTCATAAATAGATTTTATTTATCAATTAACTTGTATTAACTAAATCAAATAAATATTTGCTATTACAGCTTTTGATAAAACAGCTTCTGTTCCGAGGTACACTTGCCCATAGTTTTTCAGGTAGTGTTCCAGGTAGGTTTTTTTTTAACAAAACAAAATATTTCACTACCGCAGAAGATAGAAATAACCAACTTAAAACCTTTTTTTTTTGTTGTTGGTGAAAATACTAGTGGCCTAAGACTTTTGCGCAGCACTGTATATACATATTTATATTTATATATATATATATAATGCTATTTTATTTCATCTAGTTCCATTAATATATTTATTGAGTATTTCTAATGCACATTTCTTAATATTACACCTAAAATGTGTTTTAATATCACTATTAATTTTTTATTGTTTGATTGCTTTAAAATATCAGTCTTTAATGCAAGACACTTAAAGTGTTACCTGAAGTATACTTGCAATAGGATCAATATAGCAGATTTAAATATACTTCAGTTAGTTGGACTTCAATTCTACTTCCACACAATTAAAGTGCATTAAGCACAAAATTAGTGGTTCCAGTTTTAGCAGATTTTAGTTTAGTTTATTATACTAAAAGTACAATTGCAGTGTATTTTTATTAAGCACAAAATAAATGCTTTATAAATACATTTTAGTTGCATTTAAGTTTTCTATTTAATACTTATATTTCATATTTCAATTACCAAACATTCATTTTAACAGAAAATCTTCAAACACTGAACTCTGCATGGTGTTTTTCTTGTTGGTAGTGCCAAGTGTCTAACGCTCCAGCTTCGAGAGCTGGAATAGAAACAGCAGTTCTTTGTGAGCTCATACTCAGGGCCCACCCAGGAAACTTGTGTGTTCTTGCTATTAAACTGTCAAGTAAATAATTATTCTACTTATGCTATTTAATGCTCCCATTTTTAGCTCAAAGTGGTGTAAGTGTTGAACCTTTGACTGTGGCATGCATCGATGAGACGAGCCAAAGGGAATCTAGATGTCAAAGGTTGAAATGCTGGAGTGGGAAATCTGGTAACTTGGTAATGTTTTGTACATTTGACACTTGCAAAGCATCAAGCAACACCTTGAACAGTGTGATCAGATGCAGTTAACTTGTTAAACAGAGCTGAGCTGTCCTTTTTATCGTCTCTGTTCACTATAAGTTTGACGAGATACAGTAAGGAAGCTGCACTGCAAACTCTAAACCTGATATTAAAGGGGGAAAAAAATGGTAGAGGAAGGTGATAGATTTTAAACACATCCTGAAACAGTCTAGGCTAATTATTTGGTAATTACGTGATGAGAATCAGAATTGCATGCACTGTTTTCTTTGGCTGAGATCATGTGTAGATGCTTAAGAAAACTCGTAAAAATGAGTTTGACATGGCAAAAATGTACATTATTGTGCAACTTTCATTTTTTAAGCTGATGTTTGGTTCTCATACATTTTGTGTGTGTGTGTGTGTGTGTGTATGGAAACCATGATACATCTTTTCAGGATTATTTGATGAATTATATTCTCAAAAGAACATAATTTCTTTGATATAGAAATCTTCTTAGACATGAATGCATTCTGAAGCTCCAAACTTGTGTTTTTTTAAACCCATTTTTGCACCCCTGACTTTTAGTTACTATGAACACCGCTGCGCTTCAGAGCCCAGTTTTTGATAGAAATCCTGCATGTGCTGGTGCATTTGTGTGTTTTAACCCGGCCTTGAATCAGCCCGCCGTCAGCAGGACCGTCCCCAACCATGCATGGTATGGGGTTTTCTGCTCTAATCACAGTGAACCATAAGACATATTTCAATTTCCTTTGATCCTCATCGGTGGTACAGTTGGAAAACCTGATCATTAAAAAGGCATATCACTGGGCAGCAGTTTTCCTGGTGTTTCTGCCTTCCATCTGAAGGGCTGGTGCGTGTGCATTACATTCATTTTGAGTTCTCAACCCGGTCTTCACAGAAACTTCTTTCAGAGTTCAAAGCTTTACGTGATTGGCCTGCATGTGACTTGAGGATACTAGAAAGCTTTGAAGTTCAAATTACGGTTTGAATTCAGAAACGACGTTAACAGTGGTGGATTGAGGGGGACTTTTTGGTGGAAAAGAACTATTTGAGAAGTGAACAATATACTTCATTGTTGGTTTTGAGAGCCAAAGAAATGCACCTGGTGCTCCACTTACATTATGAAGCATTAAAATGTCTGGTCAAAACTAATGATATATATACAATGACATTGTATCTATATATATATATATATATATATATATATATATATATATAAAGTATATATATATATATATATATTGGTTTCCTCTCTGTGACATAATGGAACTTTTTTTCCCCTCTCATGGGTGCTAATGTGTCAGCAGACAATTTCGGATCAATATCGAGCCATGGCTCTGCTGAGCATAAATATATTTCTTGGCCCTTAGCTGCAATTTTGTAATTCAGACTCTGTCTCAATTTTCTTGCTGGCAAAGGATGCTGTCTAGTAAGTCCATCTCGCTCCCCTGCTTTCCATAATCTGCCCTCTGTTTTTACAGGAGACTCCACGCGGTGACAAAGGCAGCATTGCGAGTAGAGCAGATAACTGCAGATGAACAGTGTCAGGTAAAGTGTGATCAAAAGACGGTTAATGTGTTTTATACCAGCGTGCCTGAAGAGTGGGTGAATACTCAAATCACTCAGTGTCAGGCAAATATACCTTAATAAGACTCCCTGCTTCTCAGCACATGCACACACACTTTTTCATGCCACTCACATAACGTTAAGATAACACTTTAAGTCCACAGTAGTACAATATCTTTACTCTTTGGACACATTGATAATTTTCTTTTAAGTTTTCTAAGCATTCAGACTTTTTTTTTTGGCCTGTCGGACTATAAAACAGACGAAAAATCGCATAGGCTTAAAAGGAAGGAGGGATGCAAGCTATATCTAGCAACCAGAATTTCATAATGTGGCTGTTTTAAGTTTGGGCTTGTAAGCACATAGCAATGTGCTGAAGACACTCAAAATACATTAGAAATCGCTTAGCAACTCCCAAGAAACAAACCAAATCATCGTCATTTAGTGGCAGTGAAGTGATTCTATTGGCTGAAAGAACTTTTCAGTGGGAGCCCGATTCTGCAAAATCACCTTACGACGCACCCTACCATTCAGATATTTAGGGTCTGTGCTTCTATACTTTCCTCACTTCATTAAGCAGCACAGCCATTTTTATATTAATAACGATAATGATAATAAGAAATGTTCTTGAGCAGCAAATCATCACTGACACTACATTTTGCAGTATTACTGTTTTTACTGTCATTTTTTAAAAGCCTTGTTGGGCATGATAGACTTTCAAAAACATAAAAAATTACAGACCACAAAATTTTAAATGGCAATGTGTCCTATGAACTGTTATCACATCCATGAGTACATTTAGTTACTTATATTATAATGAATAGTATATAATGAAACCATAGACTTTTTGTGTCTTTTTGGGACTTTGTCTTTGTTTTTTTTTTATTGTATACTGTTCTCTGATGCCACTTATAATGCTATCAAGATTTTTAAATAACCATGTAAGTAACCAAGTAACCATGGAATAAAAACAGTTACTTACTTTCAATCTTTCTTAAAATCCAAGGTCAAATTGTACCTTGTTTGTAAACAAATGACCAACTTCTTATTGATGTGGTCTAAAACTTCATTTTTGTTTAGTTTCTGCATAGACCCATGTTCGCTCTTCGTGTTATTTACACTACATGAATCAGTGGGTCGGGGCTAAACTGGCAGCGATGTAGAAGCAGGCGTTGATACGCAGTGTTCAATAGAAGCTGTTTTAGTCTAATGACTACTTTTTGAGTTCTGAAGTTAACAGAATGTTTTTTTTAGTAAAATGTACAAATGTTCAGTTGCTCTTTTTACATTTTATGTGTACATTTCCAGTACATTTTCACACTACAGAGTTCGTAGAAAGAATTTAACATAGCTAATGTGTTTTTGTGGACCTTGCGTTGAATCTCTGTAACTATGTTAACTAAAACAGTGGGTTGTACGGGGTAACGCAGATTATAATGCAAGGTTTGTAGTGTTGGTTTCTAAGCATTCATGCCTTAGGACACATTTTAAACACGAGCAGTGTTGAATTTGGCAATGAGGTTGTCTTCCTTCCCTCTTTGTGGCTTTGGTGTCTGTCTGAAGTTGTCAAGCGTGTTGTCTTGTTTTCCTTCTCACTCTAATCCCCACAATCAAAAGCATCCTAAGTAATTTCACTCTTTGTTTCTCTTCTTAGCACTGAGTTTGCCGATTTGGCTGATGCGATGTGACTTGATGGAAATAAATCTCTGTTTTATACCAAAAACCCCTCTGGTCCTTCTCCTACTCAATGCCAGATGAAAGCCCAACCTGTGAAGGACGTCCGGACTGACAGCTCAAGCTCTGGGTCTTCATTGGGGCGGTTGCGAATGTGAAGGTAAGGTGTGTTTGGGAAAACTTGGCCCTCACCGCTCACCCATGCCAACTCAAACTGTTAGCTGCCGACGCTGGCAAGACGTGCCCACCAGCATCAGCTGGGACCCGCTTACCGTATTTTCATTTTTGGGGGGAAGAGATTGCAGGATAGCGGTGAGTACATAGGGATGTAGCCTCCTTTCGGTTGTCACAACTGGTAAAGGCTTGACTTTGAACTGTGGAGAGAGGAACCTAATTATACCCCACCTGTGCCCGGCTGCAGGGGGAGAGAAGGTGGAGATGAAGCTGTTAACTGTCTCGCAACTGGCACCACCCTGTGTTTGTATACATCTGTGTCTTATTTCCCTCTCTGGCACAATCAGTCCAGGAAGCTAAGCAGGCATGACCGCATTTGGCTACTTCCAAAGACTTTGGCAAAGTTAGACAAGGAGACGGCTGAGTAATAGAGAAGGGTGGGAGGACATGGGTGCCGTGTGTTTGTGTGTGCGTGTCGCCAAGAGGTGTATTGTTTGTTTCCCCCCCACCCCCTCTCTTGCCGCTTTGGAAATGCTGGTACAGCAGAAAATAATTGGTCCAGCTCTGTGTGGAATTGAGGGATGGAGTTACAGTGCGAAAGATGCATCTGTATGTGTGTGTTTGTGTGCTTGTATGTAATTGTGTATTCATGCGTGTGTGGAGACTCGTGAGATGTTATAATGCCGTTTTGTGTCAGAGCAAATCAAAAGCAGCTACCTGGCATCGTAAACAGGCTTGAGTGACATCTGACTAATAAGGAAACGCCACCGGTAGAAAGCACCTGCAGTGTCCTCGGCGTATCTAATCGTCATCTTTGGTGAGGCAGGGTAATTCGGAGACACCGTTGTGGGCCGCTTTCGGAGGCATTCTGCCGCTCTGAGTCCATTATAAGTCCTGTCACATTTCGACTGCTTGATGTGCATCTACAAAAGGCTCACAAGCTCCAGATGGGAGCGACATTCACATTCACTGCCTGTAAGGAAGTAAGGAACAAGAGCAAAATAACATGAAGAAAAGCATCAAGCCTTAATTAAAGGTTCATCTACTACTGTTTCTGAGAAACATACTAATTAGAAGGAAACGATAAGCTTCTCCCTGTCCATTTGGCTGTTTATTGCACAGAAAAAAAATAATACATCAAATGATTTTAAAATGTTAAATTGCAACATTAGAAATACTCAAAAGCAATAGCGTGATTGACCTCTCTAAAATTCAATGCCACTCTGATCCAATTATTTTTTCAAACAACAAAATGGATAATTTGAGGAGAGAGGAAGTGTTTGTTTCAGTAATTTACAATTTTTCGTCTCTCAGCTCCATAAACTTTATTTAACATTTGACTTATCATCTCTATCATTCAGTTAAAAGCACTAGAAACTATCTACCAAGAGCTAGTTCTTACCCCAAATCAGGTCATCTGTAAAGATGTTCACAGAATCCGTGCATACTTCATAATAAGGATGAGCCCATTTCATTTGTCCAAATATTGTCAGCTTTCATTAGTGTGTCTGGAACTGGTGGCAGGCACAGCTTGTGTGCAGGTTGTCAGAGCCATTTACAACAATGGCCAGATATGAACCCCAGGCATGTTTCTCAATGTAAATTACAACATCTGTCTGTATCCACCTGTTCTCAACTTCCGCTCGTGTGCTTAATCAAAAAAAAAAGATAAGCGTCTCGCAATGCAATTAACCATATTGTAGCTCGTCTGTGTTTCGAGAGCGCACTGAGCAGAATATAACAAAAACAACAAGTGGGAACAAAGTCAAATTGCCGTGTGTTGCACTCAAAAGAAAATGTTTTAGTTTTGATGATAAAATAAAACAAAATTACAACTCATAAGATATGTCCTTTGGAAATTTTTCCATCAGCAAAGGCAATTCATGAGATAGCCATAAATGTCTGAAACTTGGCACAAACATGCGCCGTTGACTTGCAATAAATATAGACAAGGTACAAGAACAAGAGAGCCTTTAATATGCAGGACATTTTATAATATCACATTACTATGATACTATGACTATGTCATGCAAGTTGTAAACAAAGCAAATTTTAACTTTATATTATCTATTTTCGGCATTAAACTATCTTTATCTTTCCCTCTTCCCCTCTCTCTCTAACTTCAATTCATGTGATAAATCAAAATGTTTGAACAAGAACAATTTCTTATCTTTATTTTCTGATTATTAAGTTTGAATGATCCTTAAACTCATGGGTCACTATCAGTATTTAAAGCACTCATGCTGCTTACATGCCATAGCTGTTTCTATCCATCCATGCCAACCCTCGTTCCTACACTCCCTTCTTTCTTTACCTTGAGCGTTTGTTTTCGTTTTACTCCCTTGAACCCTGCCACACGGGTGGTGACACACGGGGCCTGAGAGGGAAGATGGAGAGGTGGAGCAGACCAGAATGATCACTATCATTAACATTCACCGCGGTTCACTTATCATCCCTGACTCCTGCGACATGGCAGCCATTACCTCGCGTCCGCAGGTGGAGCAGCGCCATACATATTGCATTGTGCCAGTGCCGATTTATGTATCCGGTAACAAAAGGAAAGTCTAATGAAAAAATACAAGGGGCAATCTTTTATGCTCCTTCGCTCCCTCTTCCTCCTGGAGGTGGGAGAGGGGCTGCGTGGACAAACCCGGGGAACACCAGCCATCCTCTTTCCCCATCACTCCCCTGCACCGCACTGTCAGTCAAATTCTCATTTGCGGAGCGAGCGAGGTTAACCTGCGTCAGAGCACCGGGATTGTGACAAGGGGGCCTATCAGAGCCCGGATCACTGTGTCATCCAGAAAGGAAGAACAGGGAAGGTCGGTGTCTTAAACATACTTTAGAATGCGTGAGCTGACGGAATGTGAAATCTCCTTCACGTTTATTCAAATAAGGTGCATAAAGAAGCATCAGGTCAGGTTTGATGTCTATGGCTGTGTTCGCTTTTAGAAACAAGCTTACGATATCCCTAAACACTTCCCTTTGGGGGAATCCCCTATCGCTGCCATTTTGAAGTATGCTCCACTTTCTGAAGCGAAAGATCAGAGTCTAGTTCATATGTACACTTCAGGCAGCTCCATAAATCACAATGCAACATGACTTTGATGCCACCACAGATAACATTTAATTTACCCCAACCCCCAAAAAACACTATGATATATATATATATATATATATATATATATATTTTTTTTTTTTAAACAGCCCCAAACTTCTATCAATCAGTTATTGAATGGGCGGAGGTGGATCTGATTGGTTGCTTGAAGGTAGACTATAAGCTTACATAAAGAGAGAGAAGTCACTAGAAGATTGAGTTGATGTAGGCTGATGGAACAGTACTCCATACAATATCAGTAAGATGCATTTAGAAATATACATGATCACTTTTTATTCTATGCTGACTTTAAGTTTGATAATTGTGGTAGGTAAAAGTGTTCGTCTAAAATGAGTGACACTTTGGCAGATCATTTGCTTCACTCAACTTGTATGACTTTTTTTCCCAAAATGAGTTGACTGATAAATTAAGATAAAAAAAGCAAGATTGATTGCAAAATTATCAACATAATTATTTTGTCAAAAACTGCAATTTTCTACAACTGTATCACTGTCTATAAAGTTCAATAGCATTTTTGCTTTATTTAAACATTATTTTGAATCCTTGTACACTCCTCAATATCTTCACTATTATTGTCTTTTCTCATTTAGAGTATTTAGTGAACCAGGACTACCACTGGTGTTCCCTCTAAAACACGTTTGCCTTGTACTATGAAGGTTTTTGATTCAGAGGCTTTCGTAGTTACATTCTTCTATTATCCCAACAAGTTAAGCCTCTTGTATACCACTATATGGTATAGTAAACGTAATACGTAAATGCTAAAGGAGTAAGTAGAAATGTCACCAAAATGATGAACACCGCAACTGCGTTGTTTCAATCCATTTTTATTTATTGCTGAGAAGAGTCTCCCAACACGCTGGTAACCTAATTCTACACAAGGCTGTGGACCAATGTTGTTCCTCTGAGGACGGCTGTATAAATAGAATCCATAATGGACCAGAGTGAGATGCTATCATTTATCTCCGACTCTCACAAACACAGTTCAGGTCTCTCCTCATTTTCCTAATGATCTCCTTCTTTTTTGCTATGTGTTTTACTTTAAGGTGCACAGGATCCGAGCTTAATGGACACGATTTATCACCGGCTGATCCTACCCAAGTCCAGTTTATCCAGTAAAGTTGAAGAACAAAACAAATTGCCAAACCAAATGCATTTTTGTTGAGGGAATTGGCTTATTTTTCAAAGAAGTAAGGAAATGGAAAACAAGGGGGACACAGACCCTGATTCAGGTCTTTGAGGTTAAACTGTGGTTTGTGCAGATGCAAGCATAATGAGTCGAGATGGGTTTCATTATTTAAAAAAAACAATTTTAAGGATGTTTTTTGTAGGATGTTTAGGGCGTTGAGATTCTGTTAATTTATCAGCAACTCCATATCTGTCGACTATGGATGAGAATTGTAAGAAATGTAATAATTCAGTTTCTGATTCCAAATGATGCTTCTGGTTCTGTAAAGATTCCATTTTCTTTAAGTATTAAAAAAGCATCAGTAACAAAGCAAAACATTGATATTTTTTATGTATATTTTAATTGTATTCTTCAGAAAAACTTTTATTGTGGAAAGACTATCTATTCCAGATTGTTATAGAAATCAGCAGTGATTTTTACTGATATTAGTTCATTGTGATTAGGACATGATGTCAAAAGAGTTTTAACTGAATTTTTAAATTTGAACTGTTTCATTAATAAAAAAAAAGACTCATAAGAGTAATTTTTACTGGAATTGTACCACATTGGTTGTGATGTACCAACACAGTCTCATGACCAATTTGTACGAGGTGGAAAATTCATGCTAATTTGTACAAATTCGTACGACCTCACTTGTATGATTTTGTAATATTTGTCTAAACCCCAGTGACGGGTACACTGTAAAATCTAATTAGTTAACCGTACTTAAAAAAAGCATGCAAACCGATTGCCTTGAAAAAAACAACTAAAGTCAAATAAGAATTGAAATTTGTACTTACAAAATTTTATTTAGTGTTGTAAACTTACACAGAAGTTCTGTGTTCTAACTCATGTAACAGCTCCTGGAACTTGGGATTTCTACTGTAAGTTGTTTATACGTAAACATCAGTCTAACTTACTTGCTAAAAGTATGCAAACCGATTGCCTTAAAAAAATGCAAGTAAGTGTTACTCAAGTAAATTGAGTGATCTAAACATCCATTACAAATGAATGATAACAATGTTCTTTATAACACACACATACAATTTCAAACAAATTTAAGGTAGTGACAGTTCAAAGTTAAAGGTAATGATTTTCAATACAATTTTTACTTTTTACAATTTTTACAATTTTTCAGCAAAAACAATCTGTTTTGGGAAATGCTTGTAAACAATGGAGATATGATGAGCTTAGTGTGGCACTGGGCTGGACACACAAGTTGTCAAGAGTTTTTTTTTCATTTTTTATCCCAAGTCAAGCATCACATGTTCTTCACAGTATTGGATAATCCAAATGTAGCAATAATTCAAACGCAGCACATGACAGTCCGTAAGCAAATGGTTGAGGCAGATTCTTCTGCAGTACTTTCCTGAACAACGATGGCAGAAGACACAGGGTCAAGGCAGAGAAGATCTGGAGAAGTACTTCATCTTCAGTGATAGTCAAAACCCCAACAGACACTAGTGCCCAGACTGCATCAACATCAGACACCTGTATAGAACAAAATAAAAACAATATTAGTAGGGAAATGTGGATGATCAATTTTCAGTGTTATCTACACCTATATTGACATGACATTACATTAATTCACCCAAACTTTAAATTTACTCAACCATGACTTTTATTTTCTGAACAGAAATGTAGACATTTAAAAGAGAGAGTGTATGAATGTCTATTCACCCAAAACTTCAGACAGTTGATCAAATAAAGCAATCATGTGTCTTCATGCTTTTCCATGGGACAAACCATCCTCATTGCTTAACCATTTTATTCCGGCCCAAGCTGATACGGATGTGTTTTAATTTTTTCACTGTTGGACTGTTTTAACAGTATGTGCTGCTGTGATAACAAATGTGTTGCTTTGCGAGACTTAAAATACAGTACTAGATGTAAATGAATTTTTTTCTTTACTATTACCTTGTTTGCTTTACTCAAATCGCATGCATGTCCAGTGAAACTGTTGGTAAGGCAAAAGACAAGCGACCAATCCTGAGCAGCGACATCGCTCCAGGTGTTCTACACCACAGTTTAGTGTGTTTAACAATTCCAGAGCAAGACTGGTTTGTAATCAGACCATGCCTAACCGAGTTCAAGTAGAAATATAACTAAAACTGCTCCCTACCATTCATAGAACAGTTTGGCCCATTTTGGGTGAACTAGGTATACAGTATAATCAACATGAAACTTAATGCAAACATCTCAGTGATATAACAGCAAAAAATTGTTTTGGATTTTCCCACATTTACGTATTTGTTTAAGGTGTAACTATGAGTACTTACAAAGTTTGTTTGTATCTGAGGTAGTCACAAAGTTAAACAGGTAGGTCTCTGATGGGTGTGCAGTTTTGTCAAATCTGGGTTCTAGAAGTAAAAAAAGATACAAGTAAGGTTTAAAACATAGAATACAGTACAAATATTAGTCAAATACAATATTCAATACAATTAAAGTAGCAACATACATTTTAGAGGTTGCAGGATGTGAAATGTCCGAAATGTGAAAAAAAATAAAAATTCTAAAAAAAAGTACTAAAAGCATTTTCTATTATTCCTATTTCCAATTACTGAAAGACAAAGAGCTAATTAATCTAAAATGTATAATCACAAAATGTACATGATTGTTATGCATTAAAAACATATAGCTAACATTTTAAATTGAAAAAACACTTTAACCCAAAAAGTGATTGCTCTCATGCGCTAACCTCCATTACTTCTTCTGTTGTTTTGTTGCACATTATCAACACATTAGCATATGGCTGCCTCCCACTGGTGAAATAATGACATTAGTTTTGTTGTGGCTACCTGAATATTCTTTAGTAAGGCTTACTCATAGCAGCAAGTTAAGTAATTTTACTCATCAAAAATTATCTGTAACTTAATGAATCCTAGTAAGTATAACAACTAAGTAAAGGTAACTAAGTACATATAAGTAAGGTATGCTTTTGGATTTTACAGTGTAGATTTAGGGGCGGGGTTAGGTGTAGGTCATTCATACAAATTTATACAAATTGGCAAATGCGAAAAAATAAGTACAAATTAGCAAAAAACGTATGAATTTGTATGAAATAAAATATGTACCACTTGCCGTGAGACTGGGCTGGGTACTGTTTGTTTGTTGTCACTGAGTGCAACCAATGATCAAGAATCGCAATTGAAAGATTACTGACTGCAACATAATAGAGATACATGTAACACCGTCCAACTGTTTTAGTGTACCCTTCAGCCTGCATGAGCAAAAGTATTCACGTACAAGAACGTTAATGGAACCAAAAATCACGAAAATGGTTCTTGGGTTCCTAACCCTACATTCTGTCCTAAATGAGCATGGAATGCATTTGGCTGGTTCTTTTGCTCTATTGTTTTGACAGAATGTGGTCTCAGGTGATGTTTGTCTGTGTCCTTGAGTAACTCCTGAGGGAGTTTGAGTAAACAGCTTGCTGTTAACCCTTTAATTGGAGCACAGACAAAAATGTAAATTTAATGTAAAGCACGTGAAGAAAAAAAGACAACTTCACCATTTGGTTGCACACTTTAATGACCGAGAGCTCTACATTACTCAGCGACCAACCCAAATTGGTTGTTTTAGCAAATTCACTTTGAAGGCTTTTTATGCTTCTCTTTAATTCGAATCGCTAATTGACTCAAAGTAGGATGCATCTCTGTGCCAGGGCCCATAGGCACTCAGCAACATGGAGCTCCAGCGAAAAGATTTTCAGAAGGATGAAGGGAAGGAGGGAAGAGACAGAGAGCAAAGACAAATCTCAGCCCGTACCCCCCGGGCAATGCCACGGCTCCATGCAGTAGATTAAATTCTGGCCCGGGCCCAAGTGAAGGCCTGCTTTTTAACCACTGATTCTCTCATTTGCCTTCAGAGGCCTGCGGCCTGGCAGGCTGCGCGGCGCATTACCAGCCTGCAGCAGCACTTAAAACACATTTTAGCCCAGGCTAACAGCTGGCATCCTGGCCGAGAGACTCGTCTCAAGTGACGGAAAGGAACCTAAAGCGGGAGGGGTGGGGGGAGCCAATCGCATGAAGCCTGGCTGAAATAATGATAGCGGCAGATGAATCTGATTATGTGTGTTCATGTAATTGTGATTCACTTAGAGGCCATGTTTTGAAATATATTTTTAATTTACAAGATTTGGTTACGTTCCTTGTTCTTTTTGTTTTTCATTTGTGGGTGGACACACATGAGAGACAAGGCCATTAATAGGACCCGCACTGTGAAAAACTGTTTATGTAGAAACATACTTTTTAGACATGCTTATCTTATTTAATGTACAGCTGCCAATGAGGATGTAGTCGAAAAAACTTTGCGTGTTGGCAAGCAACGCACAGACTAACAGTTTGGCTGGAACAAAATAAATAAATAAATAAATTATTGTATGTATTAATTAATAAAGTTCATATGTGTGTAAATATAAATATAAACCAGCCTGATGTCACAGCAGTTTGTACATATTTAATGAGGTGGCTGATTCATACTAATTCGTATAACCTCGCTCGTACAAATTCATACAATTTTTACTAAAATGTTAGTATTTTACGAGTTGCACAATTCATATGAATTTGCACGAATGATGTATGCCTAATCTGCCCCTAGACCCACATATCATCTAAAATCATACATTTTACGAGTGAGGTTGTATGAATTAGCCACCTCGTAAAATATGTACGAATTGTTGATGTAAACATATATGTTTAAATATAAACATTTATATTTATATATATTTAAAAAAAAAGTACATAATTGTAACATATTTGAAATAAAAATAATAATGTAACATTTTTTTTCTAATTTTTCTTTATGTGGTATTTTTCCCTTTTTAAGGTTTTGCTCATAACTGTCACCCACGCTTTGCAGGTTGTAACACAATATTAATTTCAATAATGAATACTTTTTGACTTTTTATTGTCAAAAACAAATGAATTTCATTAATTAAAAAAATAATAATTGAATAAATTTTCCTCATGTTTATTGATTTAACAGTACTCAAGCAATAATTTCAATAAATTCTCAATTTTTTACGCAATGTAAACGTTTTACAGATAATATTTTAATTTGATCTGGCCTTTTAGTCATTTCTATGTCTATATAAACTATGTATATTAATTTTATAGTTTGTGATCTTTAGTTGAAGGCAGCATGCAGGTTCTGTTTCTGTGCGTGAGAGTCAGTGACAAGCCAGTGATTGTCAGCAGAGTTATGCAGTGTTCAGTACAGCACTCTCTCTCTCTCCCTGTGTCCTATGCCTTTGGTTTTCAATCTCATGCTTCACGTCCGCTGAGCCCACACCATCAGGGGCTCTTATTTACGACCGAGGGTCCTCATACAATCTCCCGTCAAGGGTCCAGGCCCGTGCGGCCCTCCCTTACTCTTTCCCTGGGTTCATCCTCTCTCCCGTTCTGTGTAGAGAGCTCATTATTGTCAGCTTCTCAATGCACTGCTGGACAGGGCTTCAGCTGAATCCAGTCTGGTATATTCAATTATTGTCCCTGTCCTGTGACATGCACTTTTTTTTATGGTGCTATTTTTAAAGTGAATATATGTTGTGCACTTTTCTGAAGAGTCTCTGTCAGCAAAGGTCCTGTTCAGTGTGTTTTGAGTTTGGAGCCTGTCTAACAGTCTATGCGAATGCTGCGGGATCACATCAGTGTAATATGTAGTTATATTGTATGGTGGGCCGGCCGGCTGTAGATTGATTTTCAGTGCAGTCTCCTGGGGCCACCGTGATTTTATTTAAGTGAGCGCACACATCATTTGTACGCTAAGGTTCAGCTAACTTGCTCCATATTCAGCCTTTTTTAAAGGCGCCATAAACAGCGTCCTATCTTTAGAATGGGCCGTTATGAAATGTGTACCATGGTGGACAGTAAATATGAGGTTGCCATGACTGGGAGCAGAATTCACACACAAGGCCGCCTTTTAATGTACCGCTCTGACTCTCGTGTGTGTGGTAACTGAAAGTTAACAGTAAATCTGCAGTACGAATAACAAGATTATCAGTGAATAATGATTTAGATTTTAGTCTGCTCCTCTAATAAAGCTATTATATATTCAAAACAGGCCATTTAAACTGAATATTTAGTGTTCATTCCTTAAATAACATTATTGCTGAAAATATTAATAAATAGTATTGGTAACACTTTTGTCAATTCTCACTATTAACTAGTTACTAGTTGCATATTATTAACATATTGGTTGTTTATTAGTACTTTTCTCTGTGCAGGTTATATAGCAATATTCATTCATATATCAATAATGTGCTACAATAAAAAGTTACTTTAAGTATTTAGTGTAAAAAGCACACGTCAAATGAATTAAAATTAATTAATATATACACACACATCATTACTTTCATATTAAGTAAAGAGAAAGATTTAATTTAATGCAAAGTAGATAATTACAGATAATATTATGTCTTTTTGAACTTTAATTCAATTATTTAATTTAGTGTTTGTTTTTACTATTTAACATTGTGTTATCTTGATAATATCATGCTAACTATTATCTTAAAAAGTACAAATTGTATATATTTTCATTTATAAAGGGCTTTTGTATATGAAAATATGTAAATGTAAATCCCTTTATATTTTAGAAAGAAGGTCATTTGCAAAGGGATTTCTCAATATCTGGATTATTAGAAAAATTGGATTATTAAATGCTGTATGATGTGTTACTATGATGTGTTTTTGTTATTTTTGGAATATGACTGATGTAGTCACAATAAACTATTGTTATATGCCAAACGCTGCATAACAATTCTGTAAATGACAGAATTATCATTTTTTGGTGAACTATTCTCAATGTCCTTGGAATGTTGATTAAATCATTGAAGACAAAAAAAACTGACAGGTTGTGAATGCCGGATATATCAGGCCTAAAGGTGAGCGTCCCACAATGCAACAGCTCACCACCTTTCCATTGGCTCTGGGCGGGAGCACGATCGGAGAGCCGGCCTCAAATAGAGGTGGCATCTGGTGCCCAATTTGTCATGCCTGAATTACCTGAGAGCTGATAAGAGCTGAAGTTTTAATAAAAGTTGGGAGCTGTAGATAGCTGGCTGAAGGACACTGATGAAGTGTCTTGGGGCCTATTTCCACCTCGAGATAAGGAGCTGAAGAGAGAGAGGAAGGTGGGTCGCAGGGCCAGAGATGTGAGTGCACACACTAATGTTCAGGGTGTGTGTTTTTTCTCTTTCTCCAGCATCTCACTGAGGAGGAGATATATACACATATAGTGTGGGAAAAAAATAAAATAATGATCAAGATCTATACAAGAAGAAACCTGGATCTGGAAATCTCTGGTGCTAAATTGTAGAGATTTCTATTTTCAGTCTTTAATCACAATTATTTTATGTTATAATAATTAATTTTTAGCTCATTTTACTTTCATTGAAATTCTATTCCATTACATGTATATTTATATATGATTTTATAACACAACATTTTATTTACAAAATATAAATAGTTTAGATATAATATTTAATTTATAACTTTGCATAAACATTTTATTTGATCATAAACGTCAAACTGCAAAAGACCAACCTTTAATCAAATGTTTACATTTTTTATTATAAATGTATAAACATTTAAACATGTATTGAACATATAAAAGATTTATCATCATTAACAAAATATAACATGGTTCTGAGAATGAAATCGTCATGCTTTTGAGACTTTGGTAACGATGTATCGTGTTTCTATTTACTGCATTATGTGAAGCATGTTTTTGTGGCAACATCTTATGTATTTTCATTCGCATTTATTGACTAGCAACAATTTTCAGCTGAAATTTAAATTTTCAATTTTAAGTTTTAATTGATGTGTTTCAGTTGGCAAAATGGTTTAGATTTTGTTGATTTTCAAACATAATGCGACTGGATTATTTTTATTTTTTAGGTTAATTAATAAATTTAATTTGGTTTGATAATGTGTGACAGAACATAAAGCAACCTGCTCACATAAAAAATCTCAGTTTTTTGAGAAATATTTGCGCAATACAATATACACAAAACTTGAGAGAAAAAAAAAATCAAATCTATAACATTGTTTGCATTGTTTTCTCTTCATTATATTATTCATTTTAAATCAAACATTTAAATTATCACCATGAAGTGTTTTTATGTCTTGTCTTCACTAAGATATTCAAATGTTTTAAAATCAAAAAACTCTGTCAACGAACATTTTCATTAGTAATTTCCTTAATGGGATTAACACTGACGGTGTCCTAACACGTATACGTGTCCCTCTCTCTTTCTCTCTCTCTGTTCCTCTCATTGGCGTTCTGTGATTTGGCCTCCCGCCAGCATCTATAGCTCACCCTCAGCTGTGCCGGGGAGCTCCAGATGTGCCAAAGGCGTGTTTTTTTCCTCTCTTTTTCTCCCCACGTGTGTTTGTGAGCGTGTGTCTGTGTGCAGGTTTTGCCAGCTGACTGCACCGTTTGATAACCCGCTCTCTGGATGCCCATCACCGGCCGCAGAGATAGAATTAAATGATGATGATCTTCCCACGAGTTGGGTGCGGAAACAGCGCGTATAAATCTTGATTTCATCTCAGCGTGAGAAGTCTTTATCCATCATCACTCTTAATGAACAAGTCATTAGGCGCGATGAATGGCGCGCAGGGCCCCGACGTTCTCGCAGACGCTTTTGTTTGCGGCTTTTGGTGGGGGCAACTTTTGCACCCTTTCGAGGGGGTCAAACTCATTGCTCCAGATGTGGGGGTAACCTCTCCAGCCCCCCCTCTCCTCTGAGGTGCCCAGCATGTACTAAGCAGGGCTGGAAAAAATTAGAGTAAACAGAAAGAGGCCTGATTGTTCCGCCCTGAAGCTCCTGATGCGATGCCATATGAAAAGTCATTTTAGGTCTCAATGGTCCTTTTTTATGGTTCTCTCTTATTTTAAACAACTAGCTTGAGTCAAGCTTGTGTTCTAAGAATCATAAAAAGATTATGGCATTTTTATGGGAATTGGTAACCATTTTTCACTTTAGCAAATTGGTGGTTAATTTGTACGATCTGCTTACATCCTGCTAAGGATAGCCTCAAGAGTAGACCTTCATGCATGCTTATTTCTAATAATCATACTTTTCTGTCCAAAGCACATCATTGGAATTCATACAAAACCATCACCTTGTAAAATAGTACAATTTGCAATATTTCACCACCAAATCATTGGGACTTTATTGAACTTGCCTATTCCAATTTTGTGAATTTCTTTGTTCCATGGAAGAAAAAAGGAAAATATTTTAATAACGTAATCATTTTTTTACAAAAGTGGTTGTGTCATTTAAGAAAGAAATGTGTTACATGCAACAGAAATTAGTAACGCTTTAGTTTGCGGATCAATTCTCACGATTAACTAGTTGCCTATTATCATGTATATTACTAGCATCCTAAATACTATCCTCACTAGTACCCTAACTACACACAACAAAAGGCATCTTTTCCAGGTTAATCTGTTTTTTGTCCCAACCAGCCAGGAGCATCTAAAGTTTCTATTTTAGAAACGGTTTCTATTTATGCGATGGAACAATATGACAATGATAATCCTAGGTACCAATTATGTGCTTTATTTAATGTTAAATATGTCTAATGTGAGTTTGAATATAATTTTGCATGACATTAATAGCCATACTGAAGCCAATAATAGAAATTTTAAATCAGATCTTAAAATTAATTAAGGCAGACTTAAGTTAAGACTGTGAACCCAATGCAAAGCTATGGTCTCACTGATTTGTTCACGAACCAGACTAAGTTTTCGAGTTCACTGATTTGAGAAACATCAGTTTGATCCATGATCCAGATCAATTTTTTAAAAAACGATCACAAAAGATCATCATGTCTACCCAACAAAGGAAAAGTTTCAGTCTCAATTTTGGTAATTGCCCTCAATTTTTTTTTCCTTGTGTGTTTTCTTCAGAAGAAAGAATGCAACATGGGTTTGGGATGAGTAAAGCATGCAAGCGTTTTGGGTGAACTATTTCTCGGGAGTCTTGAGGGAGTTCCAGTGAAATCCCACAGTTCTGTGATGATACGAGACTACAGCGAGAAACTCTACAGGGAACTTGAATGTTTAGAAGTTCGGTCTGTTAGACTGCACCCTTTGTTTTATTTGCTTACGAGGGCCTTCTGTGTTTGGATATTTTCCCTTTTTCCTAAGCTAGGAGCACTGGATCTTCTAGTTAAAAAGTTCAGGCAATTCTCTGAGGCTCTTGTATTTGCAATCTAGATGAACTTAAAAGCCTTCTTAAAGAATTTAAGAGCATTTTCAGCGTAGCCTCGGGCTACCGAAAGCAGACGCTGTACCACCTGCATCAAATTTGAATGAAACTGCGTACGACTCTTTCAGCACTGTAAAGTAGAGCGATATTTATCTTGTGAAAAAAAGATGCTTCTCAGAGCTGTTTGCCTCAGAAATGCGAAGAAATAGAATTTGACATGGGGTAATTGCATTTAACTTTTCATACGCTCGCAGACTATATATTTGCATTCGAGCTCAAAAACAGCGCACAGATTCTGACTTTCCTTGTTAGTGACAGCTGCCATGTTTTAATGTCACATTCTCGTAGGCTTGTGGCTCTGAAGCCCTCAAGATCCTGCTGGGAATCACATCACTCAGTATGTTTGATAATATCTCTTCATCATTAAACTAGACACCTTTCATTCTTTAAACACTGCTCTATTTCTCATGGCATTTAACAGTTGATGATTTTCCTTTGTGTTTCTTCTTTTCCCCTCCTCTAGCCTTCTTCCTCTCTTTTTAGAGAAACAGATTTTATTTGGCCACTGATATGACTAGAGTCTTTTCGATGCATAGAACATTTAAAAAATTTTTAGTAAATGTAATTGTAATGTTTAGCACGGTTATGATGAATAAGAAAATAACATAGATTTAACTTGTGCTATTTATCTTCACAAATGCAGTAGCTATCAGTTCAGACAAGCTTGGTGTGATGGTATGGCCCATGTTGAGGTACGTGGAAAAAAACAAACCCCCATTACTGCACATGTCAGCGTCATAAACAACAGATCGGGCCATGTGGACGCAGGCACAGCGGTAATGGAGGCTGTGCATCACTGTTCAGCACAAGGTCTGCAACCTCTACAGGACTCACCTGAACCACACAGAGAAAGAGAGAGAGAGAGAGAGAATAGATGTGCTGGTGAGGTGATATTGAAGGTAATGTTGATAACTAACTGTGGGTAGTGTAGATGACTATTATCGCAAGGATGAAGATGATGATGATCACAAATTTTGGAAATGGATTGGACAGCACTTTACACTTGTTTGACTCTGATCATTCCCTTGTACATTATTTATTGTTGTAGTTGCTGGTGCTTCAGGAATATTTAAAGGAATATTTTTAAAAATGCAAGGTAAAATTAAGAAATATTAAGATGCTGCACTATTTGTAGGTCACTTCTCTTGTAATGAAGAGATTAACTCTTTTCCTGCCAGCGTTTTTAAAAAAAGTTGCCAGACACCGCCAGTGTTTTTGATGATTTTCACCTTAATTGGACGGCCTACAGAATATTTTTTGCTATGTGTATATGAATATATATATATATATATATATATATATATAGAGAGAGAGAGAGAGAGAGAGAGAGAACCAAGCCTCTGCTTTCAAACAAAAAAAAATATTTTTATTCTATTTTTATGTGTTGTTTTTTTTATCATCACTTGAATGCAGATAGGTTTCAACAAAAATACAGCCTTAATTTCTAATCAACTGAAGGAGGAAAGTCATGAACATCTTGGATGTTCATATTTTAAGAACTGGACATGAACATTCAGAAATTATGTATTTTTTTATAACTTAATGAGAGTGTTAATAGTTTGTTAGCATGGTTGCAATTGTTAGTACACATTTTCCCTTCACTGTCTCTATAAGCCATAATTCAGTGTCTGAAGTATCTAGATTTTTCTACAAAAGAACTAATTGAACCAGATCTAGTGCCAAAACATACGGTTGTGGAGGTTATGGTTCAAAAATAATGACACCATCACTGCGTTCATCACCCATCAGCAGTCTCGAATGGAGCACCTAAAGTCAGGTTGGCTACGTGCCCATCCAGCGTTAGAGAATATGAGGAGACAGCCGGCCTATTTTTGGGGCTTATTCCATAAAGTGATCTTACCATGGCTCCCTCATGACCAGTAATGTGATAGTGCCCCAGGCAGTGTTTTCAATTTCTTCAAAACACAAGCAGCACTCTGCCACTGACTTTGTGGTGAGGACAACTTAGTGGGGGATGAGTGCAGTTATTTGTGGTCTTTTATTGGAGAGAGTTGCTCAGTTTATGATGTCCATGATGTATTAAGAATTTTTTAGGGAATTTACAGAAGGACTTGTTATGGGTTGCTGTCTTAATTTTGCTAAATTATTCAGACAAAAGCCAGCAATATATTTCAAATGAAATTAAATTTATGGTTTCTATAAATCTATATTTGTGGGTCATTTATATTTACTTATACTAATACTACTATATACTAATACTAAGTATTATTTTTGTCAAATGAAATAATTAGAAATAAATCTAGATATTAAACAAAAAAGAAAAATTACACTTCAAAATAAATAAACAAAATAACTCAAATGATGCCTTGGCAACGGAAATAAAATAAGTTGAAGTAGCAGAATTAATTAAAACATTAAAAAAAAAAAACATTAACAAGCTAATTAAAAATATTATAACATAAACTTAAATAAATAAATAAATCCTACTAACTGAAATATGATATGTTTTAAGTGAAAAATAAAATAAGTTACAAAAATTATAAAATGACAAGCACAAAGCAAAATGGAAATCTAAAAATGTTAAATTTTAAAAGAATTGCTTGTTTAAAATATTAATAAATACTATAACCTAGAAAAAATACTTGGCAATAAACTAAAATAAAATAAGTTGAAACTGAAGTACAATTAATAAAACTAAAAGCTAAACAGAAATCATTTAAATGACATGCATAAAATAAAATTAATAAAACTTAATAAAACTTAAACTGAAACCTGAAAATATCACATAAAAGCTATTTCAAAATACTAATAAATACTATAAAAATATATAAAATAGCACTGCACTTATAATACCCTTTTGTCTGAAGGCAGAGTGAAACTCCTTTCCTCCATTTCGAGTGAGGGATCACTAAAAGTTTTAGGAGTTGCCCTTTTCATTCCATCTAATTCAGCTGAGAAGGTGAGTTTGCCACAAACAATCGAAGGAGCATCTTTTACAGCAAGCGAATGCTAAGAGTTCCAATGGCTGTAAAGTTTATTTACTGCTCTCTAATCTCAATAAAACCTGTCATTGCTGCAATGGATGACCTTCTTTTTACAATCTCACGCAGTCTGTAGTGACCAAGTGTCTGACCAAGTCACCACAGACAGACAACTGAAAAGACGTGCAATCATTTTTACTAGGACAAGCAAAATGGTCTGACTTCCAATATAAACATCCAGCACTGCCTCGTTCAGCGTGCCACAGCAAACCACGTTATCTTGTATTCTGACGTAAGATAGGCATGGAAGGTTGTTACCAGAGAAGGAAAAGTGGGAGAGCGGCGTAGAGATTACCGTGATGACTGGAGCCTTGTCAGAATCGCAGCAAATCAGATGACACTTCAATAGGGGGAGCCAGGGTGTATGGCAAAATTCGAAAATTGAGTTGACAACACCAGCGATAAAGGCGTTATGGTCGGTGGAAATTGGTCTTTAAATGGTTTGCGGCCCAGTTGTTGAGCAATGCAATTCAGAGTTGGCCGATCCGAGCAGCAGAACCATGACCACGTGGGAATAGGGGTGAATATACATGTTGAGAGATATAGCATCTATGAGCTGTCCTTCATCTCTTTTCAGACGTGGGGAGAGTAAGGTCAGAAAGGCAAAGCTCAATTTTGTCCCCTGTAATACACAGACAAAAAAAAAAGAATGAAAACAAGAGGGACACTGGAGGTCGTTGGCGGCTGAGAGAAAAACGTTAAAGGGATAGTTCAAAGAAAAGTGAAAATTCTGTCATTGTTTGTCCACCTGCATGTTGTTCCAAACCTCTGTGACAATTTAAACTTTAAGGGTCATATAGTTATACTACCTTTCCATAAATACTACCTCATATCTCAAAATGTGTCTATATACACTGTAAAAAATGACCGTGACTTTAACAGAAAAAAAAAAACTACAGTAAAACTACAGTAAAAACCTGTTAAATGGTTAACTCCAGTAAAATTTACAGGGAAAAAACATAAATTTACGTTTTTGGTTCATTTTTCTTATCAGTTATGATTATTAGGGTTGTATGTTACATCTAATGTTGTTAAATTAATGTTTATTGCATGTTTTAGTTGAATGAGTCTCACCATGATGGTGTTTAGTGTTTGTATGAATGACACTGAGCACCTTCTATATATTGTTCGTATTTAAAAACCTTGATGTGATAGGCTTTGTTTCATCATGTGACTTTCTCATCACCGCCTGCATCTGGTGGTTATCAGTGTTCAGTTTCAAAGGTACAAAACAGATTTCAGTACTTTAATAGACTTCCTTTCTTGTGTGGAACACAAAATAAAATATTTTTTAATTAAGTAATAATATCAATACTACTATTAGGTGTAGTAGTTTATATAGTAAAATAATAATATTATAAGGAACTACTGTACTTCTACTAATAATCATTTTATAACATTATTGTTATTAATAATAATAATAGTTACAACAGCAATTGTACCACTACAATAATAACTTAACATTAGTTACATTAATTAATATGAACCAACAATGAATGAATTTTACATTTGCTAATACATTTAATGCACTGAACAAATATGAACAATTAGATTTTATTACTTAACATTAACAAAGGTAATATAACAAAGGTTATATTGCTCACATATTTTTAATCTACTACTAGTTATTATATTACATTACTTAACGAACTAACAAAGAATAAATTTTCCACAGCATATATTAGTCTTAAGTAATGCTAATTTCTACATTTACTAATACTTTTTAAATTAAAAATGTGATTAATAATATTATTTAAAGCACTGAACATGAACAATGACAACTGAATTTTATTAACTAATGTTAACAAAGATTAATAAATGCTGTAAAAATATATAGCTCGTAGTATATATATATATATAATAATGTAATTATGTATGTGTGTGTACGTATTTGTAGTACTGATAATATAGTGAATGTTACTCACTATTAAATTTAATGTTGATATTGATAAGTTGTATTTGAGCTTGTTAGTCTGTGAATAAGGTTACAGTAAAGTTTATTCTCACTGTATTTTGGCCTGAAAAACAGGCCAAGAATTTATGAAAGTAGACTGCCAGCGCTATTGCCTGCACACTCTGATACAGTGTTTTCCCCAAATGTTTAGAGCCGGAGAGATTATGGAGGGAAACAGGGATGATGCTAGGCTTTTAAGAAGGCCGAATACCTTGTATTTAAATGAAAACAGCTGTGCTCGAATAGCATTAAGGCTGGCTTCGTCCTGTCAAGATTTCACATTTCTCTGCTATGTTTTTTTCCACCTCTCCGGGTTGTGAGAAGTTTAAGTTGAAAATGGTTTTGGGAATCGTCTGCAAATCTCCCTTGAGCGGATTAAACTGTGGGACTGGAAGAACTTAGCCAGACAATTTCCAACCACGGCTAAATTGCTTAGATATGAGAGCGTCAGAGGAATAAATATTATTTTAAACCTTTAAAACGCACTGCTTTTTTCATCTTCCTGATTCCTTTCTTCTCCTGTGCCAACTCCACGTGTTTGAAATTACTCAATTTAGCATAATGTTCATAATTGATCATTTAGTGGAAAACGCAAACATATTGTTTGCTGACGGGTTCCATATTTTGTGAGTGTGAGTCGTTGTTTCTGGTGGAGTCAGGGGACAGCTGGTTGACGTTTCACACTCATCGGGAGTTGTGATCATGAAATGGGATGTTGGCCTTTTCTCACCAGTGATTTGCCTTAGTGTTTTCAAACCTGTCTAGCAGGCCAGCTTCTCACAGCCGGACCGTCTGCTTGAGTGCTGAGCTAGATGGGAAGGTTTCCCACGGGAATAGAGGGTCATCTCAGAGGGCACACATGAAGTTAATGGAAGGTATGGTGCACATGAAATCCTTTGCATTGTCATTCTCAGTAACAGCACAAAGACTATTTGCTGAATCTTTGTCTTGAGCCAGATCTTATGGGAGCCTGTTTCCAATGTATACTTTAAAGGTATAGCTGCAACTTTATTTCTCATAAATGAGATTCAATATCTCACAGTTAACACTTTGTTTCGCAGAATTGCGACTTAGTGTGGCTTTATATCTCACAATTTAAACTTTTAGGGTCGTATAGTTATTCAACCTTTCCATAAATGCTACCTCTTATCTCAAAATGTGTCTATACTCACTGTAAAAAATGACCGTGATTTAAAAAAAAAAAAAAACTGTTAAAATGCTACAGTAAAAACCTGTTAAATGGTTAACGGTAAATTCCTGTAAAATTTACAGGGGAAAAAAGTAAATTGAGAATTCCCTGCATTGCTTTCAAATTTAGTTTGAATTTGATGTTTTATCTATGTTTCTTCTTAGTTTTTCTTATCATTTATGTTTATTAGGGTTTTATGTTACATATAATGTTGTTAAATTAGTGTTTATTGCATATTTTAGTTTAATGAGTCTCACCATGATGGTGTTTAGTGTTTGTGTGAATGACACTGATCACCTTATATATAGGTTCATATTTAAAAGCTGCTTGTGATGGGCTTTGGATCATCATGTGACTTTCTCATCACCACCTGCATCTGGTGGTTATTAGTGTATTTCAAAGGTACAAAGCAGATTTCAGTACTTTAATAGGTTGGTACATTAACATTATATCAGTTAATGAAACTGTAAATTAACAGTAAATGTAACTTAAAACTGTAAAACCCAAAACGTTGTTACCATATTTTTTGTGGTAGAATTCCGGCAACCACAGCTGCCAGTTTTTCACTGTAAATCTTACAGGATTTTTTACAGTGTACTGTATATATATATATATATATACATACATATATACATATATATTGCAATGTGACACCAAACAACTTAGACTTTCTCATAATTCACTTAAATGTGAATATATTTCACAATTTAAACTTCGTTTCTCTTAACTCATAATTGTAATTGTATATATCAGTTGTACTTTTTATATATCAAATATTTTTTCGTCATAATTTTGACTTTATATCTTACTGTTTTGACTTTGTGTCAAAATTGCAACTTTCTATCTCAAAATGTGACTATATACCTTAAAATGGGAATTTATACCCATGACTTCAAATGTTTCTAATTTCTCACTAATATTTATAACAGAATGTACTACACAGCTTGCAGTTTTAGATTTTCTTCTCAAATTTAGACTTTATATCTCACCATTTCAGCTATATCTCACAGTTACTACTTTGTTTCTCTTACTCTGAAACAAATAATAGATTAATGAGACCAAAGATTGCTCGCCAGATTTACTCAAAACGAATTACATCTCATGTTTAACCACTCACAGATTCCAGAAGATCTGGCCAACGTGAGGCAATCTCTGTGGTGAATGGACGTTGATGCCCTGGACCTTGCAACTCCAAAAATGTCAAATTCAGTATTCAAATTTCAAATATGTTATCTTTATTTACAAGCCAAGTATTTAAAGTCTAAACAACTATATACTTGACTAAAACTACATTCAGTGAGAAATACGATAACTTCGGCATATATATATATATATATATATATATATATATGAAGAGTTTATTTTCAAAAAAAAGGAAAATCTCACTATACAATAGTTTAACCTACCTATTTTTTCTGCACTGTGTGAATTTAAGTGACATTAAATTATACATAAAAGACCTTTATATCTGGCATGTCATAAGCCAGTGTCATTTTTATGCTTTGTGTGTTTCTGTATCTAGATATACTAGGTAGTACGTCACATGACTCTCATAGTCACACTAACCCCGATAATCGTTGTGTTGTTCTACAATTCCCATAATCGTCTCAGCCAAGCAACCCGGCATATTGTGTTCTGCATATCTCACACAAAGCCTGACTCCTTTTCCACACTTTTCCAGGCTTTTGACAGCTTTGTCTGCAATAACAGGTGTCTCCTTATTCTACCACATGCATCCCTGATTCCTCACTACCGAAGGCACAAAAAAAGCGACGTTTTTTTCTCCACAGCTCAAATCAGGCAGATGTTGGCTCAGTTTTGGTTTTCAGGGCCTCCCTTTTCAGCTTCAGCCCTCTCCCGCCTGTTTTCCACCCTCCCACCCCCCTCCGGAGCGCGGTATCGGCGAGGAGCCGCGACAAGAGAATCAGAGAGGGCCATCTGATCTAACTGACAGGTCCCTGGCAGATGTTTGCAGCTTTGTTGACATTTTCCAGCAAGCCCACTGAGCATCTACAGCACGTCCTCATCTTACAAGCCTAAAGCTGAGTTACTCAGAGGATTACGCGGACCTCACTTTCATTCATTTATACAGGTTACAGATCTTCATAACAGCGGTTTCAACTATTTGTGTCTTAAAAACCACATTTCCGCTTATATAATTTCATTTCTGACATGACGTACCTCGCATTTGTGTTGAAAAATCACGCCGGTGAATGCCAAGTCGGTACTTAATTAAATCAGACAGATGATTTCATGCATCAAGATTAAACTTAGGCTGGGAATTGCTCCAAGCTCTTTTAATACAGAATTTCCTTTCTTTCCCTTCCACAGAGATTGCAAATTGCAAGTGGACAGGTATCTCCGACCTCCTTAATCCCACCGAGCCATCCCCCCCGTGTCACCTGGGCTCCATCGCCAAATTGGTTTGAACTCCTCCGATTTTACAGCGCACGTCCAGATGTCAGTAAGGCTGTGAGATCTGTCGAGGAGCTGTCAGGGCGAGTTTAGGCCCCTGCCCTCGCTCTGGACATGGCCCTTACAGGTCTCAGATCGGGGCGGAGTGAGAGGGGACTCGTGCTCCCTGCTCTCCTCGACCTGTCAGCCATGTTTAGCACCTCTGCGTGTGACAGAGTTAAGATGGAGAGAACCACTTTCAACTCTTCCCACTAGATCAGTCAGGGAAGGGGTGAGGGTCAAACACAACCGTTTAGAAATGCTCGCATGTCAATTCATGTTTTAAAAGTTTGGGGCTGGAAGGACGTTTCTGAAAGAAGTCTCTTATGCTCACCAAGGCTGCATGTATTTGATCAATAGTACAGTTAAAAGCCTAACATTATGAAATATGATTACAATGATTGATGAATTTAATGCATCCTTGCTGAATAAAAGTATTTTTCTTTCAAAAAATGATTTGACATTAAACATTTAAACGCTAGCGTAGATAAAAAGATTTGCTTTTCATCCTAAATATTATCTTGAAAAGTAATAATACATGCCAAAAACACACATCTTTTCATCATTTATTCTTGCTGTTTTAAAATTTATTAATTAATTTTTTACTATGATTTATACTTATATAAAATGAATATCTAGCCGTTGTGTTAAAAAAATTATAATAAAATTGTAATTAAAAATATTACATTAAACACCTCACATCAAACAACATTGGTTGTCATGTGACCAGCTTTACATAAAGTTAGAAACAAGGTTCGAACAACTTTGCGGTGAAGTACATGATCCCAAAAGTTTGGTTTTGTTGTTGTATTTCTCTTATGTAGGATTTTACAGTTGTGTAGTTACAGTAGAGCTGTCATCGCCATCTTAATATCTACGTGTATGTTCTCCACAAAAGTTTCAAGTGTTCAGCCGGGTCAAGGAGCTTCTGTTAACGCTTTTCAAACAGCATGTCCCAAGCCCTAATCTATTCTCCTGCTGTAATTTATATTTTAAAACATGCCCTTATTTTTTATTTCACTAAGCCAACACATTTTTATCTTTCGCACAGCAGTTTGACAGCCACTGACAAGTGAAGTGAAAAACCCTCTCATGCAACCTGCCCTCACGAAACCAGGGAAGGTGAAATCAATACGGTTTGTATTTTAAAAAGGCACTGATACGTGAGTATGACTCAAAATTACTACCGCAGACTGACATGCAGAAGTTATGAAGATAAAAAGTGACTCAAAACAAGGACAAAAGACGATTTGGTGATGGCAGCTGATATAGACACTGATATGTTGAGAGCTTAGCGCAAATGGTAATTGACAAGAGTATCAGAAATACAAAGGGGGGAAAAATGAAAGAGTGCGACGCAACAAAATGGCAATTCTGGTCAAATGGTGTTGGTGAAGGTTGACTGAACTTCAGGTTTCAGGTGACCCATTCACACTAGCTCCCCCCCCCACTCCTCTCTCTCTCTCCTTTTCACAGTTCTTTTTTCTTCTCCATTACTCGGACGCTGAATGATGGTGATTTGGTTGAGGCCCAGTGAGTGTCTGAGGAAAATTGGTTGGTTGATAAAAACGATGCTATCAAAGAGGGCTACTTTCTCATTTACATTTAGATGAGTATTGATTATTTATTTACTCAGTGGAGTGGGATTCTTTTCCAATCTTATCTCTCTCTCGTCTTGTGCTTGTCACCTGGTGGGGGGGTGGCGAGGGGGGAAGAAAGCGTACGAGAGATAGA
This sequence comes from Enteromius argenteus, assembly GCA_032357425.1. Lineage (NCBI taxonomy): Eukaryota > Metazoa > Chordata > Actinopteri > Cypriniformes > Cyprinidae > Enteromius > Enteromius argenteus. Next base: position 14,207,646 of record JAUCMR010000160.1, read on the forward strand.
GTTCTTGACACCACTCGAGGATAACAGCATTTTGCTGCACAGATAAAAGTTAGAAAGGTGCTCTCCCTTTGTCTCCTTTTTCTCTCCACTCGTTTCTCTTCTTCCACACCAATTTTGACAGAAGAAGAAAGTTTGCAGAATTAAAACAGATTGCCCTGGATGAAAGGGTATAGGTGACAAGCTCTCAATTTGCTGCGGTCAAGAGTGCAACTTGACATACAGTAATGGCTTGAGAATTTCAGTGAACAGTGTGGTATATTGGTGTAACAATTTTTAATAATTTATTTATTTTAGGTCAATATATTGACACATATATTTGACTGAATGAAAACTTTTATTGAGTGTATACATTTTTTTATGATCATTTAGTCTTATTTCTTTCTTCAGCTAGATACTTAAAAAGTGGAAACGCTTAATTAATCAAATGTAGAATTAATTATTATGTCTAAAATTTATGTACTGTAGAGGACGATTTCACAAGAGTTTTTTCCCAAGTCACTATTTCTCAAGGTCAGTTTATTTTTACAATTAAATAAATAATTGAATAATGTTGTGCTGTTGTGATAAATGAATGAATAAATAAATAACATGAAAAGGTGAATATATTACAGGTAACTTTAAAATGTCAAAAAAAGTCAAACCATGGAATAAAATGGAACAAATAATCAAAGATAAACACTCACTGGTTTCCACAAAAATATTAAGTGGCACAATTGTTTTTAAAATTAAAATGTCAAAAACAGCGAATGATTTCTGAATGATCATGTGACCCTGAAGACTTGAGTAATGACGCTGAAAATTCAGCATTGCCTCAGTTTTAAAATATATAAAAAAAGAAAATTATTTAAATTATAATATTTCACAAAAGTACTGTTTTTAAAGTAATTAGATCAAGTAAAGTTTAGCCTCAATGAGAATAAAAGGCTTCTTTCATAAACAATTACAAATCTGGCCAACCCCAAAGTCTTCTGAGTTTACTGTATATATAAACATTACGTGTAAATATTTTGGCATGGTGGACAATTGGCCCAACAAACTCTGAGATACATCTCACGTGACAACTTGCCCCAGTCTTCCCTATACTTGTAAGAGGCATTGGATATTGCTGACTGTACTGTACCTGTACGTTTCCTCATTGTATGGATGGTGCGTGAAGTGACTGGGTGCAGTGGAGACAGCAGCAGGATGGGGGTATGTAGCTCTCTGCAGAGTTAGAGGACCCCTGACAGACCCTGCCTCTTCCTCTCAGCGCTGTGATGGAGAGTGAGCCGTCTCCTGAGGTGGCCTCTGTCAGCTCCGCTTTGCTTCAAAAGGAAGATAGGTAGCACAGCCGCTGCGGCCTGCGTCAGCCACCCATCTCCCTGCCCTCACCCCGTGGGCGACGCTAGGCATGGGATACCCCTGCAAATGCATGGAGGCCAGATCTAGATGGTGTCACAGGAAAGAGGTTCATTAGCATAATGTTCTTAGTCTTACATAAAATACATTCAGTCATTTAATACACCGATTAATTTCCTCTAAATATAGTTAATCTTCCACCTGAATCAACATCTGTTCATGTATAAGGATGAAGTGGACCAAAAATAAGTGAGTTTAGGTTCAGGTGATTGATTGGCTGGGTGTGACCTCACAATAATTATGACAGCTCACCTCATGAATATTAATTAGGCAATGCACAAATAATTTAGCATTATCTTTTACAGTTTATAGTGAACAGATAACCTAGTGACATATTTAATTAGATAATTTTTAATGACAAACATAACCTGATAACAATCACAACAAACACGCAGCATTAAAAATAAACTCCAGCACCACATTGTTATATATATAGCTTCGTCACTGCCACACATTTCATAAGGCTACTTCAAAAATGACAAGTATGTACAATAAAATGTTTTGTGAGATCACAATAATGATACACAAATAAACAAAGTCCATTTTGCATCTGTAACTATAAGAAAGCATTGTACAGTTTCAGAAAGCTCTGTTGATACATTTTCCGTCCTATTAAATTTCATGACATGACACTTGCCTAAAAAGACGGATTTATCATTTATCATGATTTATCAGAGAAAATTTTTTTTCAAAAATTCGACATGTAATAGTTATTCAAAATTATATATATATATATATATATATATATGTGTGTGTGTGTGGGTTTATGTGGTTTATGAGGACACAAATTTGTTTAATGACATGGGTATGATATAGGTATTACAATATGTAGGTGTTTTATGAGGACATTTTCAGTGTCCCCGTAATTCAAAAGGCTTAAAAAACATACTAAACAGTGTTTTATGAAATTCAAAAAATGCACACAGTTTCCTGTAAGGGGTAGGTTTAGGTGTAGGGTCAGTATAGGACAATACCACATACAGTTTGTCCAGTATAAAAACCATTACACCTATGGAGAGTCCTCATAAATCACAAAAACCAACATGTGTGTGTGTGTGTGTATATATATTACACAGTGGGTACGGAAAGTATTCAGACCCCATTACATTTTTCACTCTTTGTTATATTGCAGCCATTTGCTAAAATCATTTAAGTTCTTTTTTTTCCTCATTAATGTACACAGCACCCCATATTGACAGAAAAACACAGAATTGTTCACATTTTTGCAGATTTATTAAAAAAAGAAAAAAACTTCTGCTGCACTTAAGGTTCCTAAGGTTCCACAGTGGCCTCCATAATCCTTAAATGGAAGACGTTTGGGACGACCAGAACCCTTCCTAGAGCTGGCCATCCGGTCAAACTGAGCTATCGGGGGAGAAGAGCCTTGGTGAGAGAGGTAAAGAAGAACCCAAAGATCACTGTGGCTGAGCTCC
>JAUCMR010000160.1:14226692-14241498 GCA_032357425.1 Enteromius argenteus
GAACCTGAATGTGAGGAGGCAGGGCATCGCTCATAACCTGAACATGACGATTAAGGCCCAGAGATTTGGAAAATTGCATGCACCCCATGGCCGCTCCGCCATCGAGGGTAGTGAGGAGGGAGGAGCTCAACCAAATTCAAATTCAAATTTTATTTGTCACATGCAAAGTCATACGGAGTACGACATGCAGTGGAATGCTTTATAACGGCAGCCGACTCACCGGCGCCATCTTATAGAAAATAAGGAAATAAGATACATTAGGAGAATGAGGGGAAAAAAACCTCCTAGACTGTCCTTCGAGAAGGGCAGTGTGAGATCAGGGGAAAAAAAATACCTCAGCAGCAAGCACATAAACACATAATCACAAGACATAACATTGCAACAGGGGAGGGGTACAGCCATCCAGTCCTGCAGCTAGAGAGCGCTGGTCCCAGACCCGCCTACCCATACCGGGGGGGTAAAAGCACACGAAGGCGTGGGATGCGGGGGAAGGTTGTGATTGTCTATCTGTAGCTATTTACGTGTTTTGTGTGTGCATGACAATGATGTGTAAGCCTGTGAAGTCTGAACAGTCCACCACAGGTGTCCTTGGAACAGGGAGAAGGAATTCAGAGCGTCTCATTATCTTGCTCTCCGGGGCCGCGCCCTAGATGTATACGGTGCCTTCCATGATTTGGTGAGCTCCTCATGAACCTCCAGGAAGAAAGGTACTGGGGCCGAGCATGGCTGAGAGTTACGCCTGGAGCATTTGGGGGGTCGGTGTCGGATTCACCTCCAGCCCGATGCTCTTGGCTGCCCGGAGGAGCATGGCCGCCAGCTCCGCCTCAGATTCTTTCTGAGCAGCCGCCACGGTGGGGGGCTGCTCAGTTTCCTCTTCGGCTGATTCTGACTAAAGCCCCTCCTCTGATGCAGCGAGAGACATCTCATCCTCATCCGGGGCACCAAAGGAGACGCTAGGTTCACCGCGCGACAAACCGTCACCAACTTTCGGGACTCCTGATCTTTGCACTGGGAGATCAGGAGTCCGTGGGGTCTTGCCCGGTGGATTATTCCTGATTGTAACCCTGAGGTCTGCCAAGCTACTAGCCGATGCAGCCAAGGAGCCTTTACGGCCCGCCGAACTGGAAGGGGTAGCAGACGAACCTAGTCTTCTAATGAAAAAAAAGCTGTGACCTGAGCAAAGCTTTGGACATGCGCTCGCAAAGCTGTCCAAGCGTGACTGAGGCCCAGACAAGTGAGACAGCGATCATGGCCATCGTCAGAGGTGAGGAAACTCCCGCATCCAGAAGCACACGGTCGAAAAGACATCCCAGAGGACAGGCTTCACGACCATGTAGCTGTAAGAAATTTGCTCTTTTAGGCCGGGACTGCAGAGGGGAGGACCGTGCACACAATTGTGCACCCAGAAGCAGAAAGCTAATGGTGGTTTGCACGCTGCTATCTTATATACCCATATGTACAGGGGAGTGGCTAGTCATGCAAAAACTACTGGCCAATTCTCATTGGCTTTTTCTTCAAAGAGTCGATTGGTCTCGCAGGTGGGATCCCATGACGTCAGTCAATGACGTAACATCATAGTGACTGACTGAAAGGGAACAGCACAGTTGCATTACACAAATACTACTTTGTAGTGAGGACAGCATAAGGATGAAATCAATACTCATTGTCTCTCTCCCAAAGCATCTGCATAGTGATGGTGTGACATTTCTGTTATAGGACATTTAATATAGAGCTTGTCCCTAAACAAAACCTCAGGCCCACAGGTCTGGCCAGTCTAAGCCAGGCAGATTTGAATCACCTGGAATTAAATAACTGCACTTTACAACAGTGATGCATCTGACAGCATTCATTACAAGAGGATCACTCCGCAAAATCCCTTAAGTGAATTGATGAGAGGCAAGGAGATGAAAAACAGAAAAACTTTTAATTAATTTGTTACAACATTAGACCATTTACAGTTACAGGACCTAAAACATATACTGAATCCTAATATATTAAAACAATATGTTATAATTTATCTAAAAAAAAAATAAATGAAAATGATTAAGTAAAGATCCATTAAATTGACTAAATTTGATAGCAAAGATATTTGTTACAAAATATTTATATTTTAAATAAATGTTATGTTCAAAGATAATATAAATATATATATATATATACACAGCACAATAATTGTAACTTTTTTAATTTTTTTTTTTTATTTGAATAAGCACTGAATCAGCATATAAGAATGATTTATGAAGGATCATGTTAAAACACAACCATCAGAAGAATAAACTACATTTTAAAATACATTCAAATAGAAAAGTCAAAAGTCAGTCAAACAGGAAGTACTAACACAAACTCACACCATTCATCATAATGTGTTTGGATGCTCAATTAGAGCAATATTTTGTTTTTTAATATATAAAGGTGCTTCATATAATGGCATTTTGACCCTGAAAAATATGCTTCAAACAGGAAACCAAAAGAATGAGTGAAGAACCACTAAATCACATTAGCCCTGAAATCCCGAGTTTCAGTATTGTTTAGTTATCACAAAAAATGGAGGTAACGTCCTATTTTCTGTCAACCTCTCCCTCTTCTTCTTTTTTTTTCTTTCATAATGCTATGCATTGCTCCCCTGCACCCCAGATATCCTCCAAGATCTCATTCCTTTGTTGCAGTGGGGCTGAACACTATGTTAACCTAGTAATTGGCATCGGGCCTTCCCCATTATACGGCCCTCTATCGAGCCGTTCTACATGACTAGGTAAAGAAGATGGCATGAAGATTAATGAGGGCAGGCGAATACAGGAGGGGCTACCTCCCTCTCTCTCTCTCTCTCTCTCTCTCTCTCCTCAGCACTTTTTACAATGTGGAGATATCGGAAGTCAGGCACAAGCTGCCCGATTTCCCTCCATCCACCCCCTCCCCTTGTTTCTTCCCTCCTCCCTCCATCGCCTGCTTTAACCTGTGAACTCTGGACCCCGTCCTCCTCTGTTCCTGGCCGCCAGCGCGTCCCCGGCTTTGATTGATGTCAGTCCAGCAGTCACTCTTTTCTTCCTTTTGATTTGAAGGGAAGAAGAAGGGGACCGGGGTGGAAAGGGAGGGGGGACCGCTCACTCCAAAATAGATTTTCCAACGCAATTGGTGGCGGCTGCCAGCGCAGCGGAGTGGCAGGGGAGCCCTTTATGCCGTTTCATTTAAAAAAGCCAAAAGGTAGCTGACGTGTTCATTCAGTGTGTGTGCCACTCTTGCTTTTGATGGGGTCTGCCCTGCTGCTAGCAGCGGCGTATCGTTCGCCTGCCTTTTATTTCACGTCTGGAGCCCGTGCAAAGAAACCATCAAGTGATCCGGAGTGGAAAAAAACGCTCCTGATGGATATCTACCATTGTTTTTTTCCGTGTTCCCTATGGACACGTTATTATTCTGAAATGTAAAGATGGCTTCCATATTCACAACAGGCTATGATGAGCGCCGGCGTTATTGACAGACTCCGTAAATCACTTTAAGCGCTTCTTGCTCCAGTTTAGCAGACTTTTGCATCACAGGCGTGAGAGGTGGAAAGTGCGAGGTGTTCTGGCAATCAGATAAATTAGCTGCAGCTATCAAAAGATTGCAATAACACTGAGCGCCGCCATAAAACTGAGTGCTGTCTGTGTGTGCGTGGATGCGGCTGTTTGACAGACAGCAGTTGAACATCATGATTTATTTCAGCACCCCTGTCCTATTGATCCACCGTGAGGGGTCTCAGAGTTCATATCTCTAGAGGGTCGCCCACCGATCTGCAGCACCTCTCCTAGTGGCTTATGCTACCCCAACATGGGCGCATCAGAAAGGGTAATGGGGTTTGTGGATTAAAATAGCAGAGCGTTGATGATAATCGTGGAGGGCGATGCACCATGAAACCTGAGCTCAGCCATGAGTGCACAAACAGAGTTAAATGAAATGGAATTGAAAACATGTGCTAACGAAACTGACCTGTTTTCTTCTTCTAATGATCTGTACACTACATCATCTCATCAGGGTATGTTCCAATTGGCTTCACAGGGTTTTATCTGAAGTGAAATTTCAAATCAAAGCTAGGCAAAACGTTCATTCTGAAGGGCACTGCAAATGGCAGAAGGAACAAATGTACATTAATGTATCACTTTACAGGAAGTGGAGAGAGAAATTTAGTCTTTATTCAGAGACTTTTACTGCAATTTCTAGGTAGAATCAAGTTTAAAGAAAGTAAGACGGTAATTAAATTAAAGTTATTAACAATTAAATCACATTTATTTTTATAGTAAATACTGCAATACTACCATTAAATGCATGGAGTTTAAGTATTTAATTGAATCATTTTTTAAAAGAAGTGTTCACCAAGGCTGCATTTTTTGATCAAACATACAGTAAAATAATATATAATAAAATAATAAAAATAAATAATTATTATTATTATCTCTATTTTTATTATTGTGGTTGTTGTTGTTTGTGTGATGGTAAAGCTGAATTTTCAACAGCCATTACTCTCCTTCAAAAATATTTTTAATATGCTGATTTCATGCAGACAAAAAAAATCATTAAATAAATATGAAAACCATAAAAATACATTTTCAGAATGAATAGAAAGTTAAAAAACAGCATTAATTTAAAATAGACATTAAAATTTGCTTTCCCTTTAGATCAATTTAATGTACTTTTGCTCAATAGAAGTTTTAATTTCTTTCAAAAAGTAGCGCTCATGTCATGTTATTTATTATACAGTAATTATTTATTTACACTTTTCATTTTACACAGATGTATTTTGTCATCATACCTGAAACTCGTAATCTGCACAACAAGTACTGTCAGGAAATTTTTTGTCAGGTGAACTGAACTTCTTTCCCGTGCTGTCAGTGCGTAGGATGCAACGAACATCGAATAAGGATCCTGTAAATCAGAACACAGCTTTAGTCTTCCTATTTCAATCCGCAATACAACTCACATTTCTTAATTGGGTTGACACAAGCGAAAAAAATCCACAAATGTAGCTAAACAGACTCAAAGTGTGTAGATAATCAATGAGAACAAGCTGCAATCTATAACATCATCTTTTTGATGACCATTATGTAATAAAAACAATTATGCTTCGTTCTTCCACTGGCATCTCTTTCAAGTTTTTGTGTAATTGAATACAAGCACCCCCTTTCATTGGGTTTTAATCATAAAAGAAAACTCTGACACATAAGGGCAACCAATCATATGCCCACATATTGCCTCATCCCTTTTAACAAATATGTTTCATAGCCCTATTAAAAGGGGTCTTCATCCGTCCTGTCAAAAGGCAGTCCAGGCAGGTTTTTTAGTTTAATTACACTACTCAATTAAAAAAAAAAAAAAAAAAAAATACGTGTGAGATAGAGTAAGAAACAGAGAGGGAGAGAGAGACCCTCTTCAGTGGGTGCATTCTGATTCGCCTCTCCTTGGGTTTGAGTGGAGATGACATTTACAAGGCTCGCCTTTCAGGCAGACAATGGCGTGATTGATGAGGTGCAGACGCTATGAAGGAGGCCGATTGCCATGTGGAAGCAGTGCTTAGTGCACTTTGATTTATTTATCATCTGTTTCTAAAACAAGGCTGCCTGCCTCTGCCTGGCCCCTAAACCGCTAGGTGGGGACTAGAGAGGTGTAAGGCAGCCTTGGTGCAGGAACGCATGTGTGTGTGTGTGTGTGAGAGAGAGAGAGAGAGAGAGAGAGAGAGAGAGAATGTGTTGATTCACAGTATGAGGCGGGCAGAGTTTGGTTTGTGTGAACTTATATTTTTTTCTCTCACTTTGTGTCATTCAGTGATGGATTAACATCAACCAAAGTGTCCAGCTCAATGAAATGATATAACTTACTAAACAATGTACATTTTTATTTACTGCTATAGACATAAAATACTTTTGGGGAAGATTGCATATGCTGCGTTGAGACGTGTTACATCTAAATTATTTTAAAGTACTTAATATACAATACTGCATTATTTCTATTCTTCTTCTAATTAATTATTATTATTATTAATAATAATAATAATAATAATAATAAAAATTATAATAATAATGATGATGATGATGATGACTATCATATTTAATATCATTATTTTAATGCAGCATTAATTGGGGTTATTTTGTTTTTTACATTTACAATTTACAATGAACTAGAAAAAACAACAAAAATAATAATAATTGTTGATGATATTATAATGATCATATTATATTTTATTTCAATGCAGCATTAAATAACTAGCTATTTTAGTGCATCAGTTTACAATGAGCTAGAAAAAAAAAAAAAGGATAAAAAAAGATAATTAAATGGTCACTTATCAGGATCTAAAATATACACTTATTTTATACACTTACTCAAAATGTTGAGGTTGGCTAAACATTCATGTTAAAAAGTGCGGATCAGTTATCTATTAACTGATGAAACACCACTTTTTTTATTTTAGTACTAAAATCATAAAGCAAAGAAAGGAAAACAGTACAGAAAACAACTGAAAAGTGTTTCAATGAAGGCATAATATTCCTGAGACTTCCATCCTCCCTTTACGCTGCACTCGAGATAAAATGCTTTCCAATGTCTAAAAATAAATAATGATAATCCAGTAAAAACTGCAGGTCTTTGTCAGGACAATCATCGTGCTTTCTCAGGGTAGATGGAGACTCGTAAAAACAGGGTATTTTGAAAATGAATGGAAGCGTGTTAGCAGGAGTGCATCGTAGGAAAATAATGTGCCGTTTTCTTGATGGACAGCGCGTTTCAACCAGGGTTTATGTACACACTACAGCCAATGAGGCTGAAAAAGCAGCAGGAGGATGTGATGGATCTGTTATTGTCTTTCAGACCCCCCATCTATCTGTAGTGGTCAGGGATGTGCTCTTAAACCACTGCAATGTTTTTAACGTATCACCCAGTGAGCACTGTAGATATAACTCAGAAATTGCCCGTTCTCTTGATTATATGCAGATAGTCACTTTAAACCATGACAGGCATGTGATCATGTCAGATGATATTATAAAGGATGTTTATAATGTTTCCCACACACGTTATCAACTGTGTATGTATCCTAAGGATTTTGACTGAACTGGATATGATTGAGCCTTTCACAGGACAGATCACATTCTAAGAGTCCAAATTTAAATGCCATATGCATACATTTTTGCAAGATATGTTTGAGTAATATTACAGTATGCAGCTTATTCAAGATATACATAACTGTTTAATATCGTTTGTCATTTTTTCATATATGTTTCATAAATTAATCTCCAATGTAAATGGTATTAATACAGTTCTACTTAGTACATCCTTTAAAACCTATTCAAATCTTTAGAGAATTTTTTTTTATATGTTTTTAAATTTGTGTAATAATTTCAGGTATTCTCATTACCTACGTTTTAAAAATTGTTACAAATTTATTCATTGATTAATTTACTTAAAATTACTGATCAAAATCTTTTTCTCTCATAATTTTGAAAACATATATCTAATTATAAAATAATGAACTTTTCTCTGTAAATTATATTTTTAACACTTTTAACTGGAAAAAAGGGCTTGCTCCAAACCAAGTAGAATAATCTCCACAGTGATGCTGTCTTTTTATTTTCTTAGAGCGTTGTAAGCCCTCTTTAAAACTCATGATCGCAATTTTAATTACATTCTGAAATACTCCAGCTCTCTCGTGTTTCACTTTTTTCAATTAAACTGTACTTGTAGCAATTTACCCAGCATCTTTTTAGGACATTGACCACATATTTTGTGAAGGTGTTCAGCGGCAACGAGGAGATTTAAATCATTCATAATCTGTCTTGAGAAATTAGCTTGCCTTTTCATATTTCCAAGGATGACATGCTACAGTTCATTACTTGTTTACAGCGACTACAGTATTGCCTCATCTCAATTAAAAATGACTTACTGATGTTCCTTATAAACCACACAGCCATGAAGTCCTGATCATTAAATAGAAACTAATTCTCACTGTACAGCGAACAACCTGAGAGACTAGCATGACAGCTAATTAAAATGTGTAAGACTTTAATAAACAGCAAAACAAATAATGCATTGTCTGCATTAGAAAGAGAAAAAAAAAAACAACTTTTAATTGCACGGAGGAATATCAGTCGGCAGAATCAAACCATACGTCAACTGTCAAGCCTCAACAATGGCGAATCTGCAGGAATAATTCAATCTTGATGGGTAAAGTGTGCAGATAGCGTTTCGTCTACATAGAGCACTGGACCAAGATTCAGACTAATTTAAACTTGAAAAGCGCTGGGAAAATAAAATGATCCAAGTTACATCTTTTAATGAAATGGGGGTGGAGAGGGGAGGAATTAATTTTTTTATTCACTTGCACTGAGACACGGGAGCTGTGTCTCCATAGCGTAGACGTTAAGAACAATGGGTGGTCGACTTTCATCAAAAAGACAAGCCTGGTAATGAATCCATACTCCCTTTAATGAGGATACACATAAAAAGGCTTGTCAGAGTTAATGAAAAACTACTCTCTACACGCTCCTGTATGACAGCAATGGAAGATAGCGGCCTTTGAATGGTCATCATCATCCATTTCAACAAGCCTATTTTTACCACTGCTCAGGACACTTGATCTTTTGTTGCTCGTCATTGCATTAGTTAAATGGAATCGTTCACGCGGGGAACACACACGGGTTTCACTCTTATCTGTCCGCTTTTCAGAAAGACAGAATAGAAAGCGTCTTGATTGGAACATATTGAGAAGGGAAGGTGCATTGAGACCCAGTGGAGCATGAGTGCCCCTTGCAGATACCTGCAAATGTCTAATCACAGCGCTCTGATGAACCTTGCCTCTGACAGGCCTCTCGCCTGCCCTCTGACGTGTAACACCACGCACTTCACGGGGGAATTATGCTGTGGAGGTCTGACTCCATGAGCAATAGAGCTTGACTGAGACAGTGTGACTGTAATGGAGCAGGACAATTGACGGCGTTTCTCCTGGCTAAAAGTGTCCGTCAGTCCCAAATTCTGATGCCGGGACAGAGCGGCAACCCGTCTACACTCACTTCCTGGTCAGTGAGCTGTAAGGGAGCAGGGAAACGAATGTTTGATTAACCCAGTAGGAAGGTGATGTCCGTGGTAGAGAGGGAGACACACCGCAATTTGTTAGCTAAGCGTTGTCTGCATGGCTGCTCCTCCCCAGCTGAGGTCTGAGGGGAGAGGGGATGGAGAAGGGGTGTGGCGGGAGACAGATGCCTAACGACTCCCACGGGGCCCCATTTCTGGCCCCTTATCTCATCGTCAGTTTGTGCAGGTTGCCATAGAAACGGCCTCTTGCACGTAAAACCGTGAACCTTTTGTATTAGATCAACAGCTATTAGTTGGACTTGGCTGTTGCATGTGAAATCTTTAAAGGGAAATATTCCAGAAATCTGTACCTGGAAAGTATTCAACAAACCTCTCAGGTTTAGAATAAAGTAATCTTCCAGTATTTAGTCACCACATGAGTATACTAATGTATAAAAGATGGGTTCACGTTTACTACAAGTGGTAACTAAATACATTTTTTAAATACAGGAATAGTATGTTAAAAGCACATTTTAGTTCATATTCATGGTGTCCCAAAATAGAACAGCTGAGTACACTTTTTTTAAGAAGTAGTAAAGAATCATTTTAATATAATAAATTCAAAATGAAGTGTACTTTTTCTGATCCATTTAGGAATGACGTACAGTAAGTGACTGGCTGCATCTAAAACTGCACACTCTCTGAGCAGGAACGTTTTCTGAGCAAGTTAGTATTTGCAGCTGTCAAAAAGTATGTTCTATATATTGTAGTATGACAGTGACAACATTACGTACTACATTTGTCATGTTGTTATTGTCATGTGACCCATCAGCATCAGTTGAGTCGCTTCAGTGCCATTCACAAATCCTCACCCATGGCCTTTTGGCATATTACAGTATCCATTGGATTCACACTTAATAATCTCGCCAGAAGGTGTAGATCATCTGGGTACCATTTTATGAATGCTGTGAATTCGGACATACTACTCTATTCACATACTGTTTTTTTTCCCTACTATACAGGGATTCGATGCAGCCACTTTATCTTTATGAGTGCATAACTGACGCGTTTACATGACAGATTTATTCAAAAGCATTAAAGAACAAAAAAATCACTACTAATGTGTGTTGCACAGAGACACAACATTTAATTTAAATGAAAATAATAAGTAACAGTATAGGGAGCAATTCTCACTGCAGTTGCTTATTAGCAGGGGTGCACAGATGCACATGCATGACCAAAATAAAAAATGTGCTGGATATATAAGTTAAGACTGCTGCATACTGATATGGTTAATGGTTGTTAATGCACAATCACTGATTTAGATCAACTAACTGTATTATCGTATAAGATTTCCTTTTGTGAAAACTGAAAGCATAAATCTACACGATGTCGGTCTCAGAGCATGACATCCAGATGTGTTTCAAAGCACATATATTATTTTGCTTATTATTTTATTTTACAAATTAACTAAAAGTGCAATAATGCTATTATTACAATTATTCATTATTATATTTTTTATAGTCACATTTTATATCTATAATTCTACCTTGTACCTAAACTTAACTACCTTACTAACTAGTAGTAAGCAGTAATTAGAAGTATACTGAGGCCAAAGTTGTAGTTAATAGTTATATAGTAATAAAAGAGTGAGAACAGTACCCTAAAATAAAGTGTGACCAATAAAACCATTTAAAAAAACATTGCTGATTTTGCTGAACAAGACTCAGGAAAATGATCTGATCTTTCTGTCACTAGTAATTGACAATATTGTGTCTAAAATGTAAATTATCCAGTACTAACAACTTGTTTATTGACCTTGTTACATAAAATCAATACCACATAACACTGAAATGCAGAATATCAATGATATACAAAATTGTAGGCCGTTGCAATGGTGTCATAATGATCTCAAACCTATCAGCTTTGCACACGAACATTAATTGCATAACATGACCTTCACTCCAAAATCATTTTCTATAATGAGCTAGCCACTAGCGATAGTTAAATTTCTGCTTACCAGTTTGCACAGTCCAAGCTAAATTAATTAATGACATATAACGACATCATAATGATTGCTATTCCACTGGCCAGCTATATTATGTGCATAAAATCAGACAATACGTGATCCAACAGGTAGTGTTACCATACCAGTGATCTATATAATGCTAGATTTTCTGCAGAATGAGGTATGCTTTGCATCGGAGAACCTATAGAAAGTAAAAGCACAGGTTTTCTCTTTTTTTTTCCTTATCTGTACAGACAGCTGTTTCTTCATCCTCCCTTCTCATCAAAACAGGAACATCTGGCGAAGCCACCTCCACACAACAGTTAAACGTAAGGTTACCTTGGAGGCTGACAGCAGCTGAGCACAGACAAAAAAAAAGAGAACAAAACAAAACACACACATGCACGCGTGTTTTTCTTTGTGTTAGAAATTTACCCAACATATAGCATAGCTCTTGCATTTCAGCAGACAATACCTAATATACAAGTCTGTTCGTTGAAGCCACTAGAAAATACATCAACAGGGAACCTTAATACTCATTACAGAGAGAGTTCACTAACAAGTACAGTAAGGTGAATGCATGCTAACAGGGGTATCAGTATAATCCAGATAAATCATACAGTTTGTGGTTTATGTCTTAAAATATGTATTCCTGCTGTTAATCACAGCTTTTAAACAAACTAGTATTAAGGTGAATGCGACATGAATCTGATGTTGAGAAGTTGAGAGATTCTGTCACCTCGTAGTCACTTTTTCAGATAAAAATAAAGGCAGGTTAAACATTTCACATTGAGTTGCTGATGTGATATAAAGTGAGTGGATTATATTAAAAGCAGCTGAATGATTTATTCTGTGGCAGGCAGAGAGAAGCCCAGGCTCTAAAGAGTTAATGAGAGACCTCTCACAGCCCTTATGACAGAAAAAGATGTTTACTTGAAATGACGTCAAATGGGCAAATTCATGTAGCATTTGCAATGAACAATTACTTAAATAATTGGTCCCCGCACCAAAAGATTGATTGCATAAAAGCTGTTTTCGTTTGAAAATCCATTAGCGGGCACCATTTTTCCAGCACACTTTGACATCCTATGATTTTATTAATTTTTATTCCCAAAGATGCATGATTCTCTCGCTCTGGTCCTTTGCCCTTTGCAAAGAGCACAGTAAGAGAGGGAAAGAGAGGGAGGGAGAGATGAAGAGAGAGAAAGAGTACCACTTAGATGCCGTCATTGATTACGCCAACTATCAGGACCCTTGAATATAAAAGGTCTCCATTTGGGAATTGAGAAATCTCCATATGCTAGCTTCCACTTGCTTGCAGGCCCTGCTGGTTGATTTACATTAGTATTCATTAATCTATTAACTGTTGAAGAAGCCGGGATTGTGATTGGATCTGAAAGCAAAGGTGTTTCGAGTGGCCCTTGTGGTTGAGCAAGAAAACCGCAGACTGACAGAGGCAGAAAGAAAGAAAGAAAGAGAAAGAGATGGAGGAAAAGCATGTTGCGACGCCACCTCGTACCTCTCCTCCTCATCATTCTTTGCTCTCTTTTCATTCTTACTCATCGCAGACACCGTGCATACATTAACATACTAATTAAACCTCAATTAGTAGTTGCGCTGACTGTTCTTTTTTTATCAGTGAGATGTAAAATATGGATTGGACATTAGCAACACCAGAGGCTAATTTATCAAATGCTTTTCAAAGGAATTTTTTTAATTATTCAACAATTTCTGTACAGGGAATTTATGTTAACGATTGGTGTATCATAATGATGTTTAATTAACATGATGATGAAATGCCAAGGTTTTGGAACTTTGACCAGTCATTCTTCAAAGTGCGGCTGTTTAAAGACAGTTTGAAGCCGAACGCGATCACGTGCGCGCATATAAATGCAGAAACGCACCTTATGTCATTTAGCAAAGTAGGACATACCTGAATTAGCATGCTTGTTGGTCTTTGAGCATACCACTTCAATTAAGGGTAGGTTATAGGTGTGAGATATTCCTGTTTGATATCTCTGACCTCTTGACAATAAAGATGTTCCCTATGTCCTATAGTTTCACAGATGACAGTTGTAATAAAATTGTCTCCTTACAACTTTTGCAAAAAAGTTAGCCACAAATGAATCACGTTTGCAAAGAAAGATAAAATTGAAGATAAATGACTATATTGCAACACAAGTAATTGTTTTGCAGTATAATTTAGCATGTTTTACACAGCTGTCTCTGCAAGCATTTGCTAAAAAGTTTTTTATTGTGCAAACTCTGGTTCAAAGATGCATTTTAATTACACAGTTTGCTAAATTTGCGGGACATTATACACCAGCATGTTAGCAAAGGTTTCAAATTCTTCAATATAAACCAATTCACGAACAAGAATTTTTAAAAATGATACTTTTTGCCATGTCACAAAATTGTGAAAACAACTGATGTAATATTTAAAAACACTGTATAATAATAATAATATGAATAAATAACATTAAAATAAGAAATATTACTATTCTAATATATTAATGTAAAATAAAATGAGAATTAAATAATAATAACAATAATAGCTTTTCATTTAGTACAACTGGAAAATTACAATTATAATATGTGTATAAGTATGATAATAACAATAAGCCATATCACGATTTCAGTTTGATTATTTATGCAAACCTCCTTAATTTACCTTGTGCAATTTACACAAATAAAAAAAAGTTCAGATGCAGCACTTTTGTCATAATTCACCAGATACTGAACATGAAACAACTAAGTGTTAATTAAAGCCAGACATTTGACACTGTACACAAATATGGATTTTGTTACTCTAAGTGTTGGCTGTAAGACTCAGTTAGTGAAATGTGTCTTACACAAAGGAGCTTCTACGGTTTGACTTTGACAGGAAACTTTTGTGTCTCTCAGTGCCGCTGCATTATCATTTGTCTTCACCCTGTGAAGATGTCACTTCAGAAGCATGAGTGAGAACATGTGTACACGTACGTGCATGTTCATAAACCATCCTGAGGATTGCGTCTGCATGTCCCTCACTCTGATTAACTCTACCTTTTTTTTAGACAGTTATTAAAACCGAAGCTGCCTGCTAGACGTCGCATATTCTCCCAGAACGCAGCTGACTCTTGCGAGTGCTCTCGCCATCTTGCGGCCCCCGTCTGTTGTGCTGAAGAGACGGGGGCCATAGCCATCTGTTCCCTATCCTCCTCCTCCTCCTCTTTTTCCTTCTCTTCAGCCCCCACACCAAAGCTCCTCCATCCATCCACCCCTCCTTCCCTCTCTTGCTCAAATTGTCTTTGCCTTCTCCTTGTAGGTCATGCAATATTCAAGCTCTCATATCTCAACCATCATGACTAAATGCCTCTTCTCTTTCGGTCCAGTGTCTGAATGTGACCAAGGGTCTGCTTCCGCCCTCCAGAATAAATTGTAACATTGTTAATGGAAGAAAGGCTTGTTCTGTTAAACTGTCCATTTACACTAGACATTCTACACAACTACAGTAATACAGTTTAACCCTAACCCTAACACTATGATTAGGAAGCAAATTTATCAAACCATTAAAGATAAATGTTATGATAAATGAGGCATTCTCATATAAAGAAAAAATGCTGTAAAATGAGGATGCTTTCAAAAATAATGTCATAAATTGATTTATCAATTAACTTCTATTAACTAAATCAAATAAATATTTAGCATTACAGCTTTTGGTAAAACAGCTTCTGTTCCAAGGTACACTTGCCCATAGTATTTCAGGTAGCTTTCCAGGTAGGTTTTTTT
>JAUCMR010000160.1:14241598-14259340 GCA_032357425.1 Enteromius argenteus
CATATATGATTTCTGAAGGGTCATTTGACACTTGTCATGTGACAATTCAGCTTTGCATCACATTTAAAATGATTATATATTTAAATAGAAAACAGTTATTTTAAATTCAAACAGCACTGATACTGTACATTAGTGCAAGTCTAGATAAATAATACTGATTAGACAAATCTGATAAATCCATCTTTCTCACCTCTCCTTTGAGTGAATCCTTGCTGGGAGAGGAAGTGGGTCCTGTAGAATAGGCCCCAGCCTGGTCTCTCTCCTCCAACAAGGTCCTGCGGTTCAGTCCAGGATCACTGTTGGGTCTGCGGCCAGCGGACACCACATCTGTGCTGCGGCTCCTGACCAGCCTTTCAGGGTAAGAGTGCCTCTGCTTGGGATGCTCCAGATCACTCTGCACCAGGTGGGGGGCAAAGAGGGGCGGACGAGGCTCCTGGTGGCCCGTTATGCTGGCCTCTGGAATGGGTGGGTCAGGAGGAGGGTGAGGAGGCCGGGGATAGTGTACCTTGGGCCGTACGATGGTGCCAGTGGATGAACCTGCAAAGATATTTGACCCAAATTTAGAGGGTCTTCACTTTTGAATTTAAAAGCATACCACAGGCTAAACTCTATATCTGTGAGAAAAAAGCTTTTGCATATTGATATTTGCAACGTAACCTCCAGTTCTTGACAAACAAAACTAGAGCCAGGGTCGTGACATGACTTCTGTTTAACTGGCATTCATAAAAAAGGTAGCACGCACACCGTCAGCAGGAGTGTGTGTGTGTGTGTGAGTGAGAGAGAGAGCTTGAGAGAGCTGTCAGAGTCAGACAGACCTCAGGTGAAAGTAGGCCACCTGTTCCAAGGGTACAGCATCTCTGCTGTGTGCCTTCTAATGCCAGCCCTGTGCCACAAGCTCAGTAGGGACAGGCCGCTGAGCCAAAACGCCTGCAGTGAGGTCTAGCAACCTGTCATCCCCTCACCTTGCCCCACACACATGTATTCTCACAATGTCTCTCCAACACATTTATGCAACTTTCAATTGTAGATTTGTAGGCTTAGACAAGCACAAATCAAATTTAGCATTTAAACACCAACATAATAAAACTCTCTATTCTACAAGAATGGGCCATAATAGGATAGAAGTCTGGCAAGCACTAGCTTTATTTCACAGCGCACACGCTGTTTAGTGGGCTCTTGTCATTAGGCACGCTAATGGCACTCCTTTCTAGCTCTTACATGTGTAAGTACTGCATTCAACAGCAGTGCATGCTGGGAAGTGACATTACCTTCTCCAGAGGAGAGGGGATCGAACATGGCCAGCAGTGAATCTGCTTGAGAGGGTGCACAGGATAGACTGTGAGCTCCTAGAGAGGTGGAAGAATGGAGGGGTGCATAAAGGGATGAAGTAAATCAGTGACAAAGAACGTGTTAGTCCCACACCAGAAATCCCAAGAAAAATATTCAACAACTGTGCAGAATAACACTTAATAGTGAAAAAAAAACATTATGACTGAAGATAAAAAGTTTGAAATACTCCTATATAGATGTAATGATATAATTTGAATGATATAATTTGAACTTAAAGATGCACCAAGTTATTACATGTTCATATGTTTTGCTGGCTCTTATCACCATCTTTAAACAACTGATATATCAGGATTATGTTCTCTGCTACGCATTTTCCATCAATTGGTCTGCAACATAAGCAGACACTCACTGGAAAAACACAGATGCACGGATATTAAAACCCTGACCGATAAAGAAGAGCCAGTAGTAATATAAAATGTTGTAGCCAATAACATTAACAATTTTTTATGTTTTTGAAAAAAGTCTGTAATGCTCACCAAGGCTGCATTTATTTGTACAAAATACAGTAATATTGTGAAATATATTTTAACAATATAAAATAACCATTTTATATTTTAATATATTTTAAAATGCTATTTATTCCTGTGATGGCACAGCTGAATATTCAAGAGCCATTACTTCAGTCTTCAGTGTAAACAGCGTTTATTTGAAACAAATCTTCTGGAACATTATAAAAGATTTTATTCACTTTTGAATTTAATGCTTCCTTGCTGAATAAAAACTTACTGATCCCAAATTTTTAAAAGGTAGAGTAAATGTATATATAATGTCAGATATTACAAATATATCAGACATGGTATTGACACATTGTGGTAAATGTTGTCTGAATTACGTTTCACTGAAGTTGAATCATCTACCACCATGCTAACCAGCTAAATCTTCACATCTTGGCAGCCAAAATGAAACTCTACTTGTGTTCCGCACCACGAAACAGCTAGTATCAGTTCATATCTTAAGGAGTGAAGCTTTCTTGGTGCATCTTTAAGTAATGATTAAGTGTGTGCATGTGCTCATTTGATTGTGTGTTTGTACCATGAGCAGAGTCCTCTCCATCTGGACTGGTCACAGAGTCTTTGCCTCCAAAATCTGAGCTGCACTCTGAGCGTAGGTCTTCAATTTTATTAGGTATGTCCTCTGATGTGGCACTGATGCCTGCACAAACAATATGCAACAAATCAGCAAAACCTCCAACTATAAATCAAAAAAGGAAACATATTACCTATAGAGCTGTGAAGTAGTTTGGTTTGTCAAAGAGGAAAGTTTGCATGACATACTACCTCTGATACAAAGAATAAATGACAAAAAAAAACACTTTGTTCTGCTGCCTTAGCAAAACGAGCCTAGAGTTTGACTGTGCATATATCTCTCAGATCTACAGAATAGTTCAGAGTGTAAGCAAAAGTATAGCTTGTAAGTGATGGAGTGGTGGCCATGTTGAACAGCCAATCTCATTTCAAGCTCTTCATGGAAACGGAGAAACCATGCCAATGCTCCCTTGAGCACACAAAGAGGGCAGGAGAATCCCCAGGGAGGTCAGAGTAGGTGAACGAGAGATGGAAACGGCAAAAATGAACCAAGGAGGAAGAGAAAGGCGATCCATCTGCCGAAGTCCTAAGGGAAAACTCCCCACAAGGAGTTTGCCGTTGTGTTACATGGCTATTCGTCTTCATCAGCATGTCAGGGAAGAAGAGTCGCTGAATAAAGAACTCGGCGAGGCAGAGAATAACATTCAAATGTGACATGCGAAATGTTAAAACCTTTGGATTGTGGAATTCTGCAAGTTGACTTTTGCACGATCCTGCAATTCCAGACTGACAGTGATCGCTCATTTGAGGGCATTTAGACAGGTTTTTGTGTATGTGTACCTGAAACGACACTGAGTCCCGGGGTGCTGGGTCGGGAGCTGACCTCTCTGACCTCGGTGTCATCCGAAGTGCTACCCACACCCGAGCAGCTCTCCAGCTCCTGCAATCGTTCCTCCTGCTTCAGGTCTGCCGCTTCTGCAACACAGAATCATTAACTGCAGAAAACAGCGTATCCACACACACATAAAGACACCCAGGGCATCCCCGTGGAGGGCTCTCATTTACGTGCTCATTTGTAATAATGCAGGTCTCAATTGGTCTTCGGAGTCTACTTTTCCACTGCCTACAACTGAAACAAACCCCAGCAAAAGAAAAAACAATCACTCATTCTCTCTTTCTAGTGTTTGTGATGCAAAACGGGCAGGGAGACAAGACCACACACAGACTGCCGTATGCCGGCTACTGGCACAGTCTGATTTTACATTATTTCTTATTCACAATTGCATGATTCATAACATAATTAGCCCTGTTCATCATTAGGGGTTGTCACAACAACCAAATTCCAGTAATGGATATTAACAATTGTATTTAATTTTTTTTAAATTCCTTATACAACAACAAGTACCCTGTAGTGTTATTGCAGGAGCCATGTTCTGGAGATGCTAAGTTTCGTTGTGTTAGTAAAACTACTTTCTTTGTGCTTCCAAAAGAGCACACAACTAGAAATCAATGGTTAAGTTGTATTTACAACACTGTTACAGAACAGTTCAACACAAATATTAGAGTGTGTTCAGCGCATTTAAAAAGGACACGCATGGTTTTATTGTTTTTGCATCTTCACACCAGGACACTGCATCTCATTATGGTAAGAGGCGTAACACTTCCGTTACGCACTTGTGGTATTCGGCCAATCACAACGCACTGGAGAGATGGCCAATCAGAGCTCATCTCGCTTTTTTTAGAATGATTTGTAGCTTTGTAAACATCCACGTGTTTCAGAAAGGTGGGGCATAAAGGAGTAACAATAATGTACAGTATGTGGAAAATAATGTGTTTTTTTTAACCCTAAACCCCAAATACACAAATTAATGGTCTTTTTAGCAACATCATATGACCCCTTTAAAGTGTTTATTCATGTAAATGGGAAAAAAGGGCAGTGAGTGAAGTCAATTAAACAAAAATAGATTATTTAATATTATTATTATTAATCAGGCTGCACTGTTTATAAATAATGATTTTTTATATGTTTATATCTTTACATTATTATTAAGAAGAAGAAGAAGAAGAAAAGAAGAAGAAGAAGAAGAAGAAAAAGAAGAAGAAGTAGTTTGCAGTAGAAGTAGCATTGACATTTTAAGTACCAAAGCACAGATCCAATGCTTGTTTTTTTTTTTTGCCCCAATTGATTCATTCATGTTTTCCTACCAGAAATGCAAATAAATAAATAATTTAAATTTTTTTTTAATAAAATCCTATAAGAATTAACTGACAAGTTTATTGGCAGGTTCTCAAGGGACACAGGGGATCAGTTGGGAAACCCTCCACTTTAAGCTATAGACTTATAGACATGTAAAGTTAGTTTAATAAATGCCATCTTTGGACAAGTGATATCAGCAGTGTTGTGTTACTAAATCGCATATTTTAGCACGGCTAGAACGCTGTGTTTCCCAGCAGTCAGGAACAGAGCTACATTTAATAAAGTGCTCCATGACTATTTAGTAAAGCCAAAGCTGAACAATAACACTCTAAACTGAACCGTCCTTGTATGGGTTCACCTCTCACCTGAGTCACTCGGCAGAACCTCCACGCTCCATGCCTCGCTCGTCGTCTCAGAGATAGTAGACCCGTATGGATCCAGCAGCACCGGCAGACACAGCATGCTGCCCAAGGCGTTCTCCGCCGCAGCCCCTGAAAAGAACACACATAAGAAGCACATGAGTATGAGGCGTCTGTGATCTAAAGCAGCAGGTAGGCGGACTGCGACAGAGATGGCCAAAGGTTAATTGCACCCTCCCTCCTCACGCACAGATGCAGACATGAGTACGTGGCATCATCAGGGTTGTGACTTTGAGGTGTGGATCGAGCCGAGCATCACTCATAACCTCATTATTCTCTCAACCAGCATCCCACACAGCGCCTCCTCTCTCAGAAACACTCCCAACAGGAGCTAACGCCTAACAAGGCAGAAGAATGGAGATGGAGCACCGGAAAGGGGAGGGGGAGAGCGAACAGCCAGCATGGCGGGGGGGGGGGGTGTATGCAAGCGTGCGGGGGCGGTTGATGGTCGGGCGGAAGCGGAGATCATGAGCGCTCCGTATGAAGCTCTCCACAGGTCACGTCTCCCCACATACGCACGCATACGCGCACGCACAAGGGCAGGTTTGGTGGGCCTGCAGGAGAGCTTTCCCCCGCTGGCCCTGTTTACAGTGAGTGAGGCAGGGGCTCTGGGCCGCCCGTCTTTCAGGTGCATGATTAAATGAGTGGCACCCGCAGTAGTGAAACAATTAGAATTTCTGCCTCATTATCATGGTAATCTTATCAGTGGGATAATGAGGTATTAATGGATATTTAATGTGTATCTCATAACCCAATCCCTCGGAGAAAACACATAAGGAAATCGCTGTAAATTCACTTAATGATGGAAAAGTCCCCCAACGCCATATTCCGAGGAATGAAAAATGGAGGATGCAAATGAGAAGGAACCAAGGTCAATAAGACTGCAGGGACTGTGTGAATGTCAGAGAGAGGGAGGCGAGAAAGAGAGAGAACGCGGAAGACGAGGGAACGGAGTGAAAAGAAGGGGTGGAGGGAGCGAGACTGACTGAAAGACAGAGGAAGAGAAAGATGGAGAGAGATGGAATGTGGTGGGATTAAATGAGAAGCTGTTTTAGCTTGTTCTGCACATCACTCTGTTCCTGTACAGAAATAATTCACACACTTGATATTTTTAAGTCAATAAACCTAATTTAAACCTAACCTAAAATTGATTTAGCCAAGAGTGAGAAGAAATAGACTGCCATTCAAAAGTGCTGCATTTATTCCATCCAAAAAAAAAAAAAAAGAAAGTAGTATTGAGAAATATTATTACAATTTAAAGCAACATTTTTATATTTTATATAGCATTTTATAATATATCATTTGATGTAATTTATTCCTGTGATGAAAAGTTGAATTTTCATCAGCCATTACTCTTCAGTGTCACATGATCCTTCAGTATGCTGATTTATTTTCAATGTTAGAAACAGTTGTGCTGCTTATTCTTTTTTGGGGGGGGAACCTGTGATGCTTCACAAAAAGAACAGCATATGCAAAACAATATGTCTTTATCACGTTTTACCAATTTAACATCCTTGCTAAATAAAAGGTTTTCATTTCTTTAAAAACTACTGATCCCAAACTTTTTAAAGACAGTGTACATCACCCTATATTTTGGAAACTGGTTTCAGATTTTGAAAGTGTAAATCAAATTATAAAAAAACTTTTACATATTATAATAATTATATTAAACTATAATAATAATTATTTACAACTATTTAATGTTGCTTAAAGGCATGCAAATATTAATGAACATGGCTAAAATGATAAGAATGTCTTAAATGTGAAAACATAAATTATAGAATATAATTACAATAACAATTTATTGCAAATTCAGTTCCTTATTTGAGAAATGCAACTTTTCAGCTAACCACAAGGTGGCAGTAATGGATTTGCTTGCCACTATGCCAACATCTCACTGTCATTTTTAACAAGACTGAAATTAAACTTGCAAAGAGAGAAAAATACAACTATTTATGGTTATATAATCTTTATGTGACCATGTGTAGCATTATAACTGTGGCCATGCAGAAATGCAATTATACCTGCGATCTCCTGTAGTCGGTCTTCATCCATGTTGGGATCAAAGTCACTGCCCAGGACGTCAGTGCTCCAAGTCTCACTGACTGTCTCAGAGATGTCTCTGTCATCTGTCAGTCCCATCATGTCCCGAATCTCAAACTTACGCAGCTTATCGTCCAAGTTATCCTGTGTAGTGGCTACATAAAGAACATCCCAGAGTAAAAATAAAGCTACAGCACTCAAACTGTAAAATTCCACAACAAATCATATTTAGCTCATTGGTGGAGATGGTGAAATACTCTAAAACACACATTTACCTTGTTCATGTTCCAGTAGCTGCAAGGCCTCTGCACCATTGCTACCAGACGGCCCTGGTCCTCCTTCTGACACAGACTCCACCTCCAAGTCCAAAGAAGAAACTGAATTGGAGCGGTTAGACGGGCCTGCAGACAGACCACATTTATTCATAACTAACAAGCTACTACTGACTTAGTTGATGATTTTATCTAAAATGACACTTATTTGTGACAAAACAAATTTAAATCAGCAGATTATATCCATGCCTCGACTTAATGTCCATGTCTGGCTGCAAGGTGAAAAAAAAAAAAAGTTATTAAATTTAATTAAATTATAAATTTAATACAAAATTAAATAAGAATAATAAAATTAAATAAAATACAAAATAAAAAACAAAACAAAATATAGAGATATAAACTAGCAATCTTTTAAAATATTTATGGTAATAACGAAAAAAAAAAAAAAAAGTCAGGTGGATGTGGGACAGTTTATGTACAAGAGAGCCATCTGCTGGTTGTCTGGTGAAAACACACCCTCAGAAATGCCCTCCAGGTTGTCACTGCAGAGTGAGAACCGCAGCGTTTTGTCAGGTTTTCCATGCAGTTTGGTGTCATCAACAGGGGCATCTCCTTGTCCACCGTCTCCAAGATGCAGAGTCAGAACCTACAGACAGACAGCAGTCACTATATCACTGTGTCTGTAGGCAATATCACTATACTTGTTAACTACTACCATTAGACAATCACAGCACGACATATCGACTGATGATTCTGACCTCGTTTTCAGACATCATCCCAGGTACGGTCTGCAGTGAGGTTCCCAGTGAGATGACAAGCACTTCTTCAGGTGTGACCTCCTGCAGAGACTCCTGGGAGCTGGCTTCAGTCTCACCTTCCTGGGCCATGTTAGATCGGCTTCGGCTGCGAGAGCCTGCTGGGTGAGGAAGAGCAGGAAAGGAGACAAACAGTTAGGGTTAGGAAAACCAGCAAGGCTGCTAAGTGTGTTAGCAAAAGCCTGCATGAGCACTAGCACTCACAAATGTTCAAAAAACCACGACAATAACATACAAGTGAATATAAACTTAAGAGAACTGTTGAAAAATAAATTTACATATAACACTTTAAGTCGATAAACATGTTTTCTGATGAAACCTAATTCTAATGTGTTAAAAACTTTGCTTCGTTCATTGAGACCGGAATGAATAAAACAAGATCAAACAAATCAAGTGAAGAAAACCTCTAGTGTGGAATATGATGGAAAAGGTACAGGTAAATCTTACAAAATTTATGACACTCATAAACAGTCTTGCTTGTCTGAGCAACTGCAGCTACATTTATATTGCTAGGGGCAAGTAATGCACCCCAGATGTGCTACAGCGAGAAGCAAACGCATAGCAAAGACACACACGGCAGCGTGGGCAAAGCATGGGTAATGCGATGAGAGGCTGGACAGGGGTATTTGTACATGTTGGTCACGACAGAGTGTCAGGGTTACCCACCAAATGGGGTTACTAAGGGTATATGAGCAGACAGGGCAGTGGCAGAAGGCTCCCAACACGTTATGGCTGCCAACTGTTGTCCTGATGATCATTGGCAGCAAGGCAAGAAAAAAAGGTGGAAGAGACAGAAGGGGGAAGTCAGAGAGTTGGTGGATAAGATAAACAGTGTGTAAAAGATCAGTAAATGAGTGTAAGAACAGACAGTAGTTAATTAATAGAAGACCACTAACTAGTGTCCATGTCTGAATGAGTTGTACAGAAGATATTTTAGCTGTTTCAGCATCCTTATGACTCCACTCTTAAACCTCCCATCCTCGTAACCGATTTCAATGTATTTTGAATTAATCAACATGTAGGTAAGCTTACAGCACTATGCTTCATTTAAAAAAAAAAATCATCCTTGATTAAAACTTTTTAATACTATTTTTTTTAGTAGAATATTAAATCAACATTTTTTGGACCTCATCTGCCATCTTGGACTTTTACCTCTAAGCTCATTCAAAAATTGCTGTCACTTTGAAAAAATACATGGGATGCCAGTTTTCTAAGACTACTTAAAGTTTTAAAAAGACTACTACTACTACAACAACTACTAATAATAATAATAATACTTAAAATTATTAATATAATACAATTAGAATTACAATAACATTTATTTTAAAATTGCAAGTAATAACACATTTAAGTTTCACATCCTTAGTGCACAAAACTTACTTTCAATATGAACATCACTGAAAGTAATTCAATAAATGAATCAAATACCCTTCTTGACTGACTGCAGCAATCAACATGCATTAAAGTTAATGTAGAAAGAATACCAATAGGGAGTCTGTTCTTCTTGTTGGCGGGTGTGGTAGCTGGGGAGAGCTGGGGCGTGTTGGAGGGCGTGAGCTCCAGGCTGTTGCTCTTTGTGGTACGGGACTGAGGTACATTGGCTATTAGGGTTTCCAGAGCCAGGTGGTCTTCCTCTCTGAGCTGATCTCCTGCAGTGACACTACGCACAAAGTCCACCTGAACACAGAAATGAGGTTAAAAGACATTTCTATTTTTTCTTTGGCACAAACATGCTATCAACCAATCACTCCAAGTTGATGTCCAGTAAAATAAGGCTTGGAAAGATGTACAAGCATTCTTTAAGTCTTCAGGTATTTTTTTTAACTCATTCTTAATCAGTGCTGGTAATTAAAGCAGGTGGGCCTCATTATTCAGCTATCATCATTAGTGAATTTCAAACAGTGAGTCTAATGCAATAACAACATAGGAGTCGGGCTAATTGGCTCTGTAAATGACAGTGTGATGATGAACATCTTGCTGCTCATGCTGAGAAGAAAAACACAGGGAAATGGAGGGTTATTGGCTCTTGGCAGAGTTGGGTAGGAAGAGTTAAAGTATTAGGACTATAAAGGTATGCAGTATGACTGTTACTACTGTATTAAAAGGACAGGTTTGGGCATGTTCTGCTGAGGTTTGAAAAAAGGGTGAGGTAGACAAGTCATTTTTCATGGATTTGAATCTTGTGATAAGTTAAATTTACTGCAAATTATTGCACATCAATATTACATAAAAGCTCTCAAATGAAGGAAATAAAATTCCTGCTTCTATAATCTAATGTCTTTGAATTGACATCACAAAAAGTGTCTTTAGAAGGCAGTAAATTGTTTTCTTTATTATCATACAATTAGCCTGTCACAGGCCTACAGTCCACATTGTGTAATCAAGCCAAGTGTGTGATAACGTTTTTGTATGCTGATTCGCATTCAGGTGATTAAACATGTTTATTTTAGTATCGCATTATATTCTCTATAATTGTACTAAATTACAATTTAAATGGACAGTCCTAGTTTACTGAAGGTAGACTTCAGTCCCAATCTCTGCTAAACAGATTCATCTGAATAGAGCTGTACAGAAAATGTTCAAACTATAAACATTTTCATAAAGCCTTAACATTTCAGGAAGTAAAAGGATGTGAAACTACAAAGAAATCCTTATATGAGTCATAGCGCAACTTATTTTGAAACGGCAAAGCAGTATTTTAGAGGGATGTGATTTCACTGTGATCATGTGAACAATGCATTAAGCTCATTTGTGCTTCTGATGATGTAATCATAAAACCCAGATAAAGTTAACTTCCGTCCACACATCTTTCTTCACTAAATTACATACCAGAGCTAAAAGCTGATTGTGAGTCATGTAAACCACGGTCCGTGTGAGGCCCTCCAGTAAATTCATTGACGACATAGGTGGAGTCTCGACAGCTCTTCCACCGATGACGACATCCAAAAAGGCAGCAACACACGTCTAAAAAGACAAAAAAGCTATGAGTAAATCCACACAAAGAGTGTTGGGACATGTTAATGAAACATTTAACATACACTAGTTATAACTGGAATAGTGTACTACCAACATACTACTCGTACTACCTTGTGTAATATGCACAATGTTCTTTGTGCAGTATGTTAATATTCTGTATGAATGGAATACCAAGACGGCATTTATTAATATATATTTTAATTAAAAATAAAGAAGTATGTTCAATAGCAGGTGTTGGGTGGTTTCCACTACTGTTATCATATTACACTGTAAACTGACCAATATGCAATATGCCAATATTCTATGTTAATCTTCAGATAGTAACAAGATGAAAAAGACAATCAGAAAAAAGAAGCTTCAGAAGTCTGGGTTTGTCTCTTACCTTATCAAACTTAGATAAACTGCTTTTACGTCGAGGATCACCATCATCTGCATCAGACATGGCTAACTGCTGCAACAACTGCCCAACCTAAACATTAAAAAATAGGGTTATTTTTTTTTTTTTCATTTATCAATATCAAAACCAGACATGAAAAACACTAAATATGTGTGTCAGAAAAAGTTTTTATTTTTTACTTATAGCTAGAAGTATTTCTATAGTGTCACCCGTCCTGGCCATATAAAACCACAAACATAAATCACAGTACAGTTTATGAACAAATTCTTATAATTTGGTTATTTTAATGAATTAAAATTTGACTGAACTGCAAGTCATAACTTCAGAACTTGAAGCAAACTGACACACTGCTCTATACATAACCTTATACATAACTGCAGGCCTATTTCAAGTTACAGTATTTAGTAATATAATAATAAGTATTTTTTTTATATATATATTGTTTTGATGAATATTTTAATGTTTATCAATGCTATATATTTAAATACAAATAAATAAAAAAAAAAAGTGTAAATTCTACTCTCCTACAGTCAGCATTTTAAACCTAGCAGACAGCAGTTGAAGAAAGACCCTCACATTACAGCTGTTTTTTTTAATATACTGATGCAACAACATTATCCTCTACCTGCATGAGGTTGAAACGTGCCACCTCATTGATGGGTGCATCTGAGATAATGCCGTACTGTTCAGGGTTGACGATGGCTGGACAGATGAAGCAGGTTAGCAGCAAGTCAGTGCACATCGTCCTCACCTCCCCGACCTCTAACCTCTCTACCCGTGCCAGCGTCTTATACATCTGAGACACAATCCAGCGCAGGCTCTGAGGGAAGCAATAGGTGTTCTGCTTCAGGTAGCCAATAAAGGTATTGACCAGGGCTACCAGCTTGGCCTCGTTGACCTCCACTGCTGCCTGAACTTTCCTGCGGTACTCATCTGTGCCTTTCTCCCCAAACAGACGCTCCTGCTGGGCCGGGGTAAAGCGCTCTATCAGTTTGCCTGGATCTGTTTCTAGGTGGTCCTCGTCCTCCACCAGCAATTGCATGATGGGCTCGTGGAGGGTTGCAGTGAGGAAAAGCTTAGCTGAATACAGGCCCTCGGAGAAGAGTTTGAAGAGGATGCTGAAGGCACACGTGCCTCGCCGTAACAGACGACGAGGGTTGTCACTTTCCTTAAGCTCAAATTCCACCAAATAACGTAGCACCTGGACAAAGTAGGACAGCACCATGGTATGTGGTATAAATATTGAATCCTTAAGAAATATTATATTATATTATATATATATATACATATATATATAAAAAAAACAAGTACATTAAATATTATATATACACAATACGTATACACCACTGTGCACAAGTTTGGGACTTGTTTTTAATGTAATGTTTTCAAAGACGATTCTGATACTCATCACTCTTACACTGCATTTATATATATATATATAGTTTTTTTTTTGTTTTTTGTTTTTTTTTATCAAATAAACGCAGGCTTGATGAGCATAAGAAACTTCTTTAAAAAAACAAAAAAAAACATTAAAAACCTTACTGATCCCAAATTTTTGAATGAGTGTGTATAAAAATAATATACTATAATAAATACAATTATATTTAAACAAAAAAATGATATTTCTATGTACCTGCAGCAGGTAGCATTCATCCTCTTGCATAATGCAGTTGCCATAGAGGGAGGTGAAGACTGTGTGTATGACGCCCTGCGTGTGTTCATGATTGAGTCTTTCTCCTGCCACCAGACAGGATGCCACCAATCGAGGGTTCTCCCTCAAGCGGCTCAAGAACTCCCCAAAGATGCTCTCCTGAAAGCCCAGTGTTTTATAACCATCCACAAACTGTGTGTCCTCCAGAACCTTGGCATGCTGGCAGCATTCCGCAGGAGAGGCCTCCGCACTGGAAAGGAAAGAAATGCATTCAGAGAACTGGACTGCAGAGAATCATGTGATTAAATCTGATCACGCTGGAGATGTACTGGAATGAATGTGCAAATGCAATTCAGATCAAGGAATATCTAGATGCTATCTGCAAGCTGGTTACGCCAACTATTCAATACAAGCTTATAAAACCCAAACTGAATATCAAAGTGGCTGTCCTGAACAAACTGGAATGTTTTATAAAGATTTTTCTAGCATTAAAAACTTTGAAAGAAGTTTGAAAGCCATTGGCAAGTCCAGCAATAGTTTACAGTGAAGTAATTTACTCAACTTCACAATGTTCCAAACCTGTATGACTTAATTTCTTTCATTCAACAGAACAAATAGAACTTTGAGAGAATGTACAGGCTTCTCTCTTCCATAAATTAAAAGTGAACAGGATTATATTTTTATAGTTCTTTTTCATGTACCTCGAAAAAACAAAACAAAAAAAAAAACATCATCACAGGTTTGGAACAACATGTGGGTGAGTAAATGATGACTTTATATTTTATATAAAAGAATTAGTCAATCCAATGTCAGAACTTGCCAAGCCAGAATAATCATTTGGCTCTTTCCCTAGTTTCAACCACTGAGATAATCTGCATGTGATCTTAGTGATTCTTCCAGTTCAGTTGATCAGGTAATGAGTCATGAAAGAAAATCACAAGGAGAGCCTGCTAGTTTTACTGGTCTGGAATGCAGTCACCTGGTGAGGATGAGGCGGTCAAGATTGATCCTTTGCTGTTTGGCAATCCAGGCTGCACGGTAGAGCCTCTCTGCTGTCTTGAGCACCTCGTTGTTGAGTCGCTGGATGAGCTGCTTCTCTGATGCCACGTACAGCCGTTCCTGCTTCAGGTGGTGGGCCAGAGTGTGAATGTCTGGCTTCACCATCGTTCAGCTCAGCCACGCCGCTGAAGGCACAGAGCAGGACAAGCAAATTAATGCCAATGCAGGAATATTTACAACAGCATCATGTCAGTAGAGTATGATGTAAATACTAATGTAAATTTAGTATAAAAGATAGGTGGATTATAAGGAGGGCTGCACGATAATCATTGTACGATATGTAATACGCATCTTGTCAGTAAAGCCGGTTCTGTAATCAGAGGTGAATTCCATCAGGTGCGTGATTTCACATTGAGCAGCATTTACAACACAGAGCCGTTGTTCACTGTCGAGCTACGCAAAATCACACATACATACATACATATTACATTATATTATATTATATTATTTTATATTTACACATTCAAACACACACACACACACACACATATATATATATATATATTATTATAATTATTATTTTATTTATTCATGCGCATTTCGTCAGTAAAGCCGGGTCTTTGATTAGCGGTAAATCTCGATCAGCTGTTTTTAAATCAAAGAACCGGCTTTACTGACAAAATGCACATGAATAAATCAACGATTACATCTCTCAGCCCTAACATACACACACACAAAACTGCATAAATGAACAACGGGGTTCAGAGAATGAATACTGATCAAAAGAACAGATTTCAGTGGGAGCACAGACCACAATTAATTAGCCATTAAGTTAAAAAAAAAAAACTGACTGTGAGTGATGGAAGTAGAGTCTGCATAGTACAGTTATTCTAGTCAAATGAATGTGCTTGTCCTGTTGTTCGAGACACAATTAAGTTATCTAGTTGATTCATTCTAGTTATTCTGCAATGACCTGGACTGTGTTTTCAAAGACAATCCGTTAAATATGTTATGTAGTGTATTAAGTTGTGTGACATGTTTAATTTTCCGAAACTGTGAGACTTTTGGTAAACTAAAGGTTTGCATTAAGATCTGTTGTCAAAATGCATGTCAAATGCCTATGCAAAATTATGACAGACAGAAAATAAAGCTATTTTGGTAAAGGTAAGGTTGGCTCAGGTTCCCTGCTGCCTCAGCAGTTCACAATTTACTTGTACTAAAAAAAAAAACTGCATTTATATTTTTGTAAAAACACAGTTTACTTTTTT
The DNA here is from genome assembly GCA_032357425.1 of Enteromius argenteus. Classification (NCBI taxonomy): domain Eukaryota; kingdom Metazoa; phylum Chordata; class Actinopteri; order Cypriniformes; family Cyprinidae; genus Enteromius; species Enteromius argenteus. Next base: position 14,257,011 of record JAUCMR010000160.1, read on the forward strand.
AAACATTGGCTGATCTGCTAATCATGTCACACCAGTCATCCCAGTAAGTCAGCATGGAATAAGAGGTAAAAATACTTCTGGGAAGTAAGCAGAACTATTCATCTTGCAGCAAGTTTGGTTCCTTCTGAAGTGTATTTTCATTAGTGTCACAGGGATTCAGTAGCCTATGCCCTCATTATAACAGCTGGACGGCACATCTTAGATCTACACATACTGTACCTTAGTAGGATAAAAGCAAATGAGGCCTATTATGAAAGTAAAATCACTACACATAGAATCAATAAACAGAGCTGCTGAATAGCGCAAATCCAACTGTGCAAGACAAATAATCATGCTTAAACAGGAAGACTGCTCTATTTCCTCTGAGACGGTTGAGAATAGAGCAATTTTCATACAGGGAACTTACCAGACTATAAACATGGACATACAGAATAAGAAAATTGCAGGAATTTTATAAGGTCCAAAGGGCATGCTGAAGTAAAGCATTTTTTAATTACTTCACCTTTTTACCAAGAGTCAGCACACAGCAATGGCAACTACGCATTTAGCTTTGATGCATTTCATTTAACCTCATGTAGCTGCTGTACAAAGAAGCAAAGCATGAAATGCATCATTCTGTTTATTTGTTCTGTGTGCAAAACAGATGTCATGAACAAACTGTGCCAAAATCTTTGACCAAAATCATTCTACTGGTAAACAAAGGCAGCACTGAATATTAAGGATTATACAGCAGTAATCCTTTGTTAAATATGCACATACTGACAAAGATAATGCACAGACCACATCAAATCTTTTAGACAGTATCCTTGAACAGTCAAGCGCTTCTGAGAAATGAAAAGAGATGGAGCATGCGATTTGCTCTTGGTCGATGATGTATTTTAGGACTGTGCCCAGATGAAACAAAATTTCTAATGCTGATGTTACTCATATATGTACTCCATAATACTAAGAGATATAATGTACAGTCAATATACTGTGAATAAACACAAAATAATACAGTGAAGGACCAATGAGAAATGCTCCAAAGCCAATTAATAATATCTATATTTTATTATTAGTGTTAGATGTATTTGTTAAATAAATAAATAATTGAAATGTTGCCTAGGCAGTTGGCAAAACAAATAAATAAATGGAATTTGAAACAATTTAAATAAAATAATAAATGTGGTTAGTATAAATAGCTAAATAATACTAAAATAATTAAACACACAGATGTTAAATCAACATAATAAATATATCAAAAGATGCTGATACTAAATTCTTTGTCACAAAAAAATTAAAATAAATACAAATTTACCAGCTTGGTTGAAAAACACTGTGCAAGTGTGCATTTTGCAGCTATAACTCAATTACAAAGCCTGGACTAACGTGACCTGACAGACACTTCATGCTTCATGAATGGCCAAAAAATAATATGCAAATCACATTAGTCGCATTTGCTTTCTCACATAATGAAGGGATATAGACAAACAGAAAACACCCACACAACACCCATTTAATCTCTCTCTCACACACACACACACACACACTAGTATTAAATGTACACACACAAACATTCAAACTAGAAAAATGCAAAAAATCCGAATAATTTCTTGGACCGTTCCTATGGCACAAAGAGGTCTTTGTAAAGCACTGTTACACAGGAGAATGTGGGACGAAGAGCAGCCCAGAGACGCCCTTGATGGAGCCCGGGCCCCTGCGCATCCGTGAAAGCAGCCCACAAACACAGAGCAGAATATCAGTACATCTGCGGAGGCCTCTTGTAACACTCATTCCTGAATCAGCTCAACCTCTTGTCATCCTGCCAAATACAGCACATCACTGCGCTCGCTGTGTTTTGCGGTTGAATGCAGTGGTATGTGAAGATTTAGGCTTGGGGGCAGAGGAAATGGCCACCTATTCACATACCTACTTCTTCTATTCTGAGAAGTTTAAGGTAGTAGTAATGACTTTCTTGCTTTGCATCAATAAGCTTCTAAATAGTGATCTGCATGAGCACAAATCAAATAACTTGGCCTACTTTTCTATAGATCTAAACTTTGCTTAGTTGCCTATATGGTATCGTGTTTATGTACACTACAAAGGTTTGGAGCTAGTAAGATTTATTTTTTACTACACAGACATTTATAGATATTCAGACAATTTGCAAAACATTAATATTTTAAAATGAATGTTTTTCTTTAGAACTGTTTTTATAATTGTATAATTGTAAGACATTAAGAAAGAAATTGGTAATATTCTGCAATATTACTGTTTTTACTGTATTTTTTTTATCAAATAAATACAGCCTAAATACAACATAAGAGACTTCTTTAATAAATAAACCCAAA
>JAUCMR010000160.1:14259440-14278195 GCA_032357425.1 Enteromius argenteus
TTTTTACTGTATTTTTTTTATCAAATAAATACAGCCTAAATACAACATAAGAGACTTCTTTAATAAATAAACCCAAATTATTTTTATTATTATAAAATAAATAATTTTATAATTATTTATTATAAAATTTTATTATTTCTTTTAATTAACAGTGTTTTCCTTCCACTGCCAAATTCTGATATGGAAAGCTAAATGACTTGAGAACATTTTCTAGACACAGATGGACCATTTCAACAATCAAAAAGATCAACAGAACATTAATGTCTCCATTTAAAACGGAAGGTTTCTCATATAAATTCACATATTAAGCAGCAGTATTGTTTCTACTCTAAAACATCCCAGGGATGGTTCCCTGGTGGAATAAAACACACTGCTGTCAATATCAGCACAGCAGTGATAAACACACAAGCAACTAAAACCAAGAGATCTGTCTACTTTCACTTTTTTTTTCAAGTTTTGGACTGCAGCCGATGCTGTTTTTAGCAACACAGAGAAAGGCGCACTTTCCAAAGGCATTGGGAACAGGAGGAAGGTCCTTTTTTCGGTTCCTCTATTTTGAAGGGCTGTGTTTGAATTAGATCTGACAGTATTCGAGCAGGTAAAGCACACACACTCTGAGGAGGAATGGAGAGAGAGATGAATGTGTGCTCAGTGTATTCTTATGCAAGAGAACAAAATGTCTTTTAATAAATGTCTTCAAGCACATAGCCCAGGGGGTTAAAGTAGGGATGTGCAGATAACATTTTTTTTTTAGAGGCCAAGCACAGCTACTAAAACTTTCTTTTTGGTACCTGCTGATATAAGACATGAAATTCAGTACTGCTTTGTCATATTCAAGTACAGTGCAATGCTGTTACAGTTACTGTCTCCTTGTTATTCGCCTCCAATAGGCTACCAGATTTTCTTCTGAAACGACTGAACATGCACTAAACAAGCCAACAGCACTCAAGTGCGCACACAGATTTCTGCTCTCACATAACAGCAAAGTGTAGATTAGACTTGCTAGGTGCATTCTTTGTGTAACAGCAGCAATCTAAAAAACTAAACTAAATCTTACTAATCCCAAACTTCAAATTCTGTATGTTTCATGATTAACAGTCAAACCGATTCTGTTTAAGCCAGACTAACCGGAAACACTCGGTGTGAGTTGCGTGTAACTCTCAGGTTAGTTAGGTGCCTTAACAAGGATCCGTTTTTCATTTCTTCTTCCTCTTTGTATCTGGTTGAGGCAGTGCTCTCAGTGCCCTTAAACACAGCAGTGTGGAGCTATGCGGGATATGAATCACAGCTCAAATGCAAAATCAGGCACTTTCACATGTTTACAATGCACCAGACCTGACCACTCATGAGATACTACCCACATACTCCATTCAGCAGTGAATGCCATCTGACTCTGCAATGGACAGCATTGTGGATGTACTAGTGACCGAGCAGAAATCTGAGTAAAAAAACAACAACAAATGTTTCCTAGACATTATGAATACAACAAGACAACGTTTGAGGAATGAGGGCAGCTAACGTGACTAGGGATGTGATGTGGAATGAGATGCTTTCTCTATGGCCAGGCATCCCAACCACATCTCCATTAACAACTCAATCATAGTTAAAACCCTTTCAGTGTGTTCAGATCTGCATTTTTCTGCTTTCTACTTGTATCTGACTGACCACCGAAAATCCCATAACCAAGCACTAAGTCTTTCTGAGAAATCTATTTCATTACACCAACCAAGCATACAAGAGGGTGTGGGAGTACTGCACGGAAACCAGGATGCTTTCTGCTCTCTTTAGACGTCGCGAAAAAATATCTCTGTGGTTTACAGAAATAGTGCACCAAGCAAATTTGAAGACCTTTGTTATAAAATAACAACCACATGCACAGATCGGCATCAGTCATCTTTGAGATTTCACAACAAAGTCACCAAATAGCATGGGTCTAAGTGGTCCTGTGACAAGCAATAGTATGCCTCAGAAGAGTTGACTGCTGATGGAATAGCATAACTGCTAATAACCAAATGATAAATCAAAACAAAAATAAAAAAAATCTAATATGATTAAAGTCAACAAACAGATGACATAAGCCTCCTGTGAATTACAATTTCATGCGGTTCCCAGAAACCATTATCATACTTCTCGTGTTTTAGATAGAGAAGTTCTTGATAGATCTGAAAAAGTGGTCAATTATGTAAAGAAAGGAGAATGATTCCTCAATTAAATAAACAACAAACAACAAACATTTCTCTCACCCAAGATTTTTTTGAAGTGAGCATACATTGAGCTCCCTATTCCCTGTTCCTGGGTTCACTATTTTGCTTTATAAGATTAAAAAAATAAATAAAATAAAATTATATATCAATAGATGATGGAATATATATCTTTTAACACAGAGATAAAAAAAAACATGCCAACAACTGCTACCACCCAGATATTTATTTATCAGATATTTAGTTGATACTGGATATTTAACTTCAAGAGAAGTTTAATTTAGCATTAATTTAAATGCAACAGCTTATGTCACTGATTTAACCTTCAAAGAAGATTTTTAACTACTGCTTGTGTGTGTGTGTGTGTGTGTGTGTATTCAGGCATAATATATTCACAGTTCACCCATAAATTTATTTAGCCTTATGTCGTTCCAAACTTTCGTTTGTGAAACATAAAATATATTTTGAGACATGTCTCAGAATTAATCAATTAATCTTCATTTTCGGATTAACCATGTCTTTCAGGCATTTTTTTAATATTTAAAATGCTAATAATTAGTAATTTATTGGTTATCAGCTATACCACAAAAAAAAATTAAAAATTAAAAATTCTTACAGATAGAAATTAAGTGCATCTTTTAACTGTGAAAACATTGCCCCATACTAAAAAATAATCTACTTCGGAATCTCAGAGAAGGATGAATCACATTCTAGTATGTTTACAAGCACATGATGTTCAATAATTGCCCATTTTCTCAGTTTTGCTACAAACCAACAACAGAGCCCCAAGAAAAATATGCTAAGGGCCCCTCTGACATTACTATATGTGTCAGCACACTCTATCTGATGCACATTATCACACACACATTCTATCAGGAGATTCACACTTCCTAACTCCTGACCCTGCTGGAAACACATCCTGCTTGACCTCAGCATCACCTCACAGCACATCGCGGAAACAGTTTGTACACTGCCTCAGTCATGTGACACAAATCTGCAGTCTGTTAAAAACGCAAAACATCCATTCAAGCTGAAATGGTTTATCATTACATGGCACTCCAACAAAACCAGGACAGTTGGTTAATGTAGGAGTAAATTGGCATCATGAAACTTCCTTATTGAGCTTTCACTATACTAGAAGGCGAGAAGAAAAAAAAAAAAAAGGTGTAAAGATATGATCAGAGCACCACTAAAATAATTACTGCATCAAAAAAACTCTACTACACTACTGAAAGAGCACCACTGATCTAATGTCACAGCTTTGGCATGTGTCGAGGAGATGCCATGGGAGGAGCTTCATACCCTCAATATGAGGCTACATCAGGACGGCCGAACAGTTGGGGGATGAACCAAATCAGAAAAGCAGTTCGTCCTGTGCCAGCCACACAGCTGAGTGATTAGAAAACAAGAGCGCTCTAGGATTTGGCAGACTTCTAAGAGAAACAAGACCAGCTTTTCTGAGACTGAGCGAGAATACGGATCACAGTTTCCCAAATTACCCAAAAGCCATTTAAATGTATTTTGTATTTGCTCTTAATTATGTCTAATCAGCATTCCAGTGAACACCAATGGGACTTTCAGAAAACCTTTCACACCGTCTTTCTGTGTGTAACATGGTGACAAGAAAAGCTTAATGCTTTGGCCTATTTTGGGATCATTTTCATAGGCGGGCAAAGTCACAATGAAAAAAAGTAGTGAGGAACTTCATTGTGAGGAACATCTGAGTGAACCAGATCATCAAAAAAAAAAAAAAGTAAAAATTTTAATAGGGAAATTGGTTCTATTCATCAGTTGTCAGTGCAATGTTGCAGTTGATTATGAAAGGGCAGAGTTCAAGTGGACTATACGAGAAGCTCTGCAAATGTGGCCAGAGAGAAGTTTGTCAGTTTTATGAAGACACTCCCAACTTGAGAGACATTTTAATAAAACCTCAGAAGTTTAAAATAAATAAATACGTTCAAAAATTAAACATATGCACAGATGAATTGTTCACAAAAAAAAAATAATCTGTAATAAAAGAAATACAAATTTTATGCTGTAAAATATGTTTCATAACAACGTTTTAAAAAATCTAAAAATTGGCCAGTTTTGTCAAAAACAAACTGAACACTACGGTCTCATTTAATAAACTGTTGTACGATAGCAAAACCAAACTCACAATTGTGCTGCTGGTCTCAATACTGACATGACTGTAATGATCTGTAGTCTAATCACATTAGCACTCGTGTATTTACATTTACAAGTTATCATTATTGAATTATATGTTCCTAAATTATGGATTTTTATGACTGGTTTTTGTTTCATTTTTGCCATTTCTTTTTTTTCTATCCACTTTAATTTTACACACCAAACCTACCTTAGATAGTTAGGTCACATATTTCCAGACAAATGATTACGTTGGGAAATAAGTGACCAGTATGCAAACCACTGAATTTAGAGATTTACATGATTACGACCTGACATCTATTACAGAAATAAACTGTTATTTTGAACCATTTTTCGATCTCAATGTTTAACGTCAATCACATGAGAGTCATTAGCATACATTTGCGATTCGCATTTAAAGAAAATGGTACAAAACACTAACGGCCTCAAATTGTCATATAACACACAGTAGCTACCATTATCACAGCAGCAGGACAGTCAAAGAGAAGTGCATGACAACAACAAAAGCGTGAAGAGTCGGTGTGTCAGCCAAGAATCATCGTGTTTCGTGGCGCGAGTACAAATGAAATACCCCGCTTTGTCGCATATTGAAATCTACATTCAGGTAACAATATACCTAGAAACCCAAATGTGTTCCTAAGAGCTTATTTTGGGAACAAACTGGCTTAGCAACAAAAGGTGACAACATGACCGAGACAAGCAGGCCAACAATCAGCTAGCGCTCAGCTCGCTAAAGTGTCACATTAACAAACCAGCTCGAGCCAGCGTACAACAGACTTACCGACTAATTTGACGGCTGGAAGTGAAGTACTGAATTCAGTCGCGACTGGTATGGGTTGGTTTTACAGCTTAGTTCTCGTTCCAGTCCTCCAAAGGTCCTAGCTGCGAATGAAAGAGATAAAAAGCCCTCCGTCGTGAGATTTTCTCCTCCCTTTAGCAACAGCCACAGCGCACAGCTGTCATCAAACAGGGACGCGCGCCATACGCATGCGCAATTCAAGCCTGCGCAGATCTATTTTATTCCCAGAATATGGGAACATTTGTACAAATATTTACAATTCGCAACAAATATGAATACAAAAAGTATACAGAAACACATATATATGTAGGGGGGACGAACCTGAGCACAGTGTGTTTCTGTTTAGTGTATGTGATGTGTTTTCTGTATTTTTTCACCAAAATATAAATTTTTAAGATTATGTTCAAAATTTGAATATTAAGTTAATTTCACTTGTACGTTTGAAATTGGCAGAATCATTGTAGATATTAAATTATTTTGACCAGAAGGTGTCGCTACCAGCATGTGATTGAAAAATCCTAAATATATATAATCCTAAAAATCCTATATTTTTGCCTTCCTAAATATTACAGAGGGGTGTATATGTAGGAAAAGATAGTATGCCAAGGAAAACATCTGGCACTTTTATACATAGAGATTGATGTTTTATTCTTGTTCTTTTGTTTTTCCAGCTGTGTGGGATCACAGAGACCTCTATACTGTATGTATAATTATAAGAACTGTTGAAATTATAATTTTTTTAATCTGATAATTAAAAAATACACATTATAAGTTCTAGAACTGTAAGCAAATGTACACAAATTATTTACAAATGAATGAAATTGCATCATTAATTAATTTATTATAGACAATATCATTGCATATACAATAAATAACATCCTTTTTTCATGTAAAAAAAATTATAAACACAAGTAGCCTAATCAATATTCAATATGCAGTAAATTGCACCACTGTACATTTGATTAATACAGTAGGACAACAATTTAAAATACATACATCAGTATCCCTAAAAAGTGATATTAGTGATATTTATTTATTCAAGAACAAAAATCATTTTGTTCAATGTGATTTGTAAAATTATAGCACCTAGGTTATACAAACACATTTACAAATTAATATGTACTTCATCTTGTATATTTTGTCACTATGAAATCTGCATTATACACACTATTCACATCCTTTTTCCGAGTCCGGATTTTTCTTGGAGGTCTTCAACGAACACACCACAGAAGAGAACCCTTCTGCTCCTTAGCTCTCTTTGCATCTGTTCATATTGAACAATAATATCTTGCAGTCTCTACTGACTGACTGAAAGTTCAGAATAATAATATTTTCTGCCCTGATAGACCTTTTCCGATCAGTAATAGTGTGTGTTTGGATCACAGACCTCATGTTGGCTTGCCAACACGAGTCCTGCTTCGCAAAGCCTTCTTGCCTTTCTGTGCAGGAGGCAGAGCAGGAGGCAATGGCCCAGGAGGATGACTTAGCACCTCGTCTCTCCTCAGCAACATCTGAGCGCCGTTGCTGTTGGCAGTCTCAGTCCCCCAGCCCCCCAGTGGCTCTGAATTGGAGCGAGGCCCCAGAGACAGAGGTAGACAAGTTTTAGGGGTGATAGTGGTCATTGTGCGGTTGAGCACTCGTCTTCTACATGTCCCCAGAGGAGGCATGCTGGGAGGTCTGTGCTTTTTAGTCTCCAAGGATTCGACTGCATGGTTTCTTGGAAGTGCAGAGGGAGTTGTGCGAGCCAGCGCTTGACTTCTCAGTAAGTTAGTTAGGCGGCTCTCCAGGCCACAGAGCGCTTGGTCTGTGTAGCTTTGCATCTCATGGCGAAGCTGAGCGAGCTCCTCTCTAAAATCCTTCTTTAATGACTCCAAGTTCAACAATATCTCCTCCAACAAGGTAGCACATAACTCATCTCCTCTTTCCTTACTATTTTCCTCATTGTTTTCTGCCATCTGCTCTTTCTGGTCTGCGTTCTCTTCAGATGAGCTGATCTCAACCGTGAGCACGGGTTCTTCTTGTTCTTTCTTGTTCTTCTCTAGTTCCTTGGTGAGTTGGTTTACAACATCCAGTATTCCCATGCGCTGACAATCAAAACCGGCCTCCGCTCTGATCTGACTCCTCACCAAAGAGAAGACTGAACGGACTCTAGCCTGCTTTTCCTTTTCTGTAACTGTCTCTGCTGTTTCAATCTTCTTCTCCATTTCTTCAGGAACTGCATTTTCCGTAGCTTCAACCTGCATGTTTATTTCCTCCTTCTCTTTGTCATCTCTGCTTCTTCTCTTTTGCAACCACTTCTCCAGGATGGCTGGGTTTTCTGCTGTGTGGTCATTCATGGTGTCCAGCTCTATTTGTTCTGTTTTCTTTACTTGTCTCCTCTCCTCATGCTTGCTTTAAGAGCTTTTTATAGCTTGTCTCATGGTTTATTATCTCCTCGTTTCTCCGTTCTCCTCTAATCTCTCTTATGACTGTGTTGAGATTACGTTGAGCTAAGAGAGACCAACAAGAACCGTATTTCCCTCAAGAACTGTAGCTGTCCAATCAGCTTCAGTCATTCCTGCTTCTCTCGGGAAACATACCTCATGTGCATCAACACCTTTCCCTAAACACTTGTATATCTGCTTATTTAAATATCAGCTATTGCAAGTGTGTATGTGTAAGGTGAAATAACTGCTCTCAGTAGGCTTGGACGTCTGAGAACACGTACATGTTTCACACTACAATTACAACATTGATTCACAGTCCATCTATCTATCTATCTATCTTAAATGAAACACTTGTTGTATTCCTGTTGCTTTGGATAAGTGTTTGCTAAATGAGTAAATGTAAATGCAAATAATTATATATAAGTTGCATCACACCTGATATAACTGTCCTGAGTATCAACATTGTTCTCAGCATCATCTCAAACAGTGTTAATGAAGTCCCCAGAGGGTTAAAAGCATTTCGCAAGCTATTCAAAATGGGGGAGTGGGGCTGTAACAGTAAACCTGATGTTTACTATTAAGATGCATTTTGTAGCTGAAAGGGGAGTGACAGGGAGGAATTTGAATTTTATGCGTCAGAATGACACTGCAGTTCTTTAGAATCATTTACATTAATTGTTACCATATTGAAATGAATTTAGACGAATATCTATTAATTAAAATGAAGTTAAACTAACTAAATGCATCAATAATTATTTAATTGTTTAATGAAATAGCAGCGTATGTTTAAATAGAAATACAAACTCATTTGAAAGTAAATAGTTATGGGTGGAATTATAGTATAACATAATTATTGTTTCATTTTAAGCTTTAATAGAAAAGTTTAACTTTAAATTTACCCTACAGAGAAAAAAGTGTGTCAAACTTCATGCCTACAGAACTGAATGGTTTGGTCTTGCATGCTCGCATTGAAAACGACATAATCAACTCAACTGGCCAATAGGGTTGAAGAAACTGTGTGCCTCCTCTTTTGCTTGTAGACAAACAACTTCACAAAACATGAAAAAAGAAAATCACTTGAAAACACGGTTTATCTTCTAAAAGAGACAAAAATCTATATAAAATCAAATATTTTGGGGTATGCTTGACTGATTTTGTATTTATTTTTTTAATTGCTTTATTTATTTTGGACTTACTGTTTATTAGAAACTGCATGTAGGCTATAGTTTTAGTATTTTAATAATTTTATATTTAGCAATTTTTATTATTACTTTAAAGCGTAGTGAAATAGTAACATTAATTCAACTGTAGAGCATCTTGATTGCTGCTCTCCTCCTCTCTGGAGCGCCGGTGGGCGGAGTCTCACATGCTACAAATTCACATCTGCAGCATCTGCACTCACCTCTCCTCATTTCTGCCACTGAACCAAGAAGAAGCTACCTTCAAAAACCACTAAAACATGGTAAGACTTATTTTTTAAGACAACTTTGATTTGCAAACTGACCGTCTGAACAATTTAAACATGCTTTTAATTCTCGTTTCTTCTTCTCTAGACATCCTACACTGACAAAGGTGAAAAGGTAGGTCATTATTTTTAATAACTAGCCCCACTTACTTCTTAAAATATACTAATGCTTCACTGCCATCTGCATTCTAAACTTGTCCGCTTGTGTTTCTCATTAGGCAACATACTTACACTATTCAAACTAGCACTAGATATCCTATAAGACTCACTGAAATAGAAAATATCCACAAATCAAGCAGAAATTGCTCATTGCTTTGATTGTTTTTATGTCAACAGCACGAGCAGGGCAAGTTTGTCTGCTTTGATCACATCACTTTCTGGGTTGGAAATGCCAAACAGGTAATTCTTTAACAAAGTATGTTTATAGATTTTGTTTAGTTCTGAACATTAGAGGAGGTGTCCTGTAGGGAGATGCTATTGGCTCTTTTCAGGGGTGGGAGAAATAAGCATGCAGCTGCAGAAACCACCACCATCCTCCACTCATAATGTGTTCCATATTGAAACATTTTGGGTAATTCTTAGATCTCGCCAGTAGATGGCGCCATTAGCTTACTATACATGTAGAACAGTTCTAAAAGAAAACAATAGGCCTTATATGTCTGTATAGATTTACTTTGAAGTATCAGTATGCGAATAGTTCTAAAAATGTTTTATATTAAAAAAAATACAAATACAGATAATGAATTTGTGAGTTAACTGTAATATTGTGCATCCCAGGCAGCATCTTATTACTGTAACAAATTGGGTTTTGAGCCCCTGGCATATCGTGGGCTGGAGACAGGCAGTCGTGAAGTTGTGTCTCATGTGGTGAAACAGGGGAAGGTGAGAGTCAGATTGTGTTATTCCTGTCCATCCTTGTTGTAACATTCAATGCATTCCGTAGGAGCCTCGGGGACATGTTCTCTGATAAAGGTTTTCTATTTCCTGTAGATTATTTATGTCTTTACCTCTGCCTTGAATCCTGGTAATGAAGGTAAGACTTGTAAATAAGTATTGCATATTCTTGATATTCAACTGTCTTTCATACTGAATAATCTGCCCTTCTGCTGAACAGAGATGGGAGATCACTTGGTAAAACATGGAGATGGTGTTAAAGATGTAGCTTTCACTGTAGAGAACTGTGACTTCCTGGTAGAGGTGAATCCCGACTGTTTTCTTTTCATGTTTTATTTCTTAAAAGTGCTTTCTGGGCACTATTTACAATAATCACTTATTGCCTTCTTGATTTGTTCTGCAGAAAGCGAGAGAACGAGGTGCCATCATCATTAAAGAGCCTCATGTTGAGGAGGATAAATTTGGCAGGGTGAAGCTGGCAGTGCTGCAGACAGTATGTATCATGTCATGATTTTTAAAAACAAATGAATAGTTTTATTCATCAAGAATGTATTAAATTAAAACAAAATTTAAAGTAGGCATTTGTAATTTTATGAAAGATTTCAAAGAGCTGAAAATTCAGCTCTGCAATTACAGAAAATAAGTTATATTTTAAAATATATTCAAATATTTATTATGTTAATGTTATACTGTATATGAGAGAAAAATGCAGAAAATAAAATCTCACTGACCCAAAACTTTTACATGGTCGTGTGTGTGAGTGTGCATTTAAATCGATATATTCTATTCTGATTTGTCTTTACATGTTGTTTTAGTATGGTGATACCACTCATACATTTATAGAGCGCGCAGGATATAATGGGATCTTCCTCCCAGGATTCAATGCTCCTCTGTTCTGTGACCCTTTCTTGGCAAAATTGTGAGTGTAGTATTCAAACTGTATGATAACGATGATAATTGTTCTTTTGTGAAATGATGTGTCCATGTCTTATTATATAAGAGGTCCATATCTGACATCACACTTGAATTGTTTCTACCAGTGTCATTTTCTTTGTCTCTTACTCTGATTTTTCTTTCACAGGCCAAGCGGGAAGCTGGACTTCATTGACCATGTGGTTGGAAATCAGTCAGACAATGAGATGGTCCCAATAGTGGAGTGGTATAAAACTTTTCTAAACACGTTGTTGAACTTTTTCTAAAATTCGTAAATATTAACAGGCAGACAGCAACAGACCTCTGTGCCAGGGTTGTTAAGACTGAAAAGCATAAAAGAAGTCACGAAGGTATACTCGCTCAGAACAGCTCATGTCTTTAGGGAGAAACTCCCTATTCATCCCATCCAGTCAGAATACACCGAGGGCCCCTCCCCAGTGATCTGCAGTGTGTCTCCATGGTGAGGATGAAGTCAAGACAGAGAGATCAGAACAGAGTCTTAGAGAGAATAGATGGAGACGGCAGATGGGATGGCTGCGTTTTAGTCAGTGGTAGTGGACGATTATTATTATGCAAGAAAACACCATAGTAATTATGACTCAGCAAAATAATTTTCAAAGAGTCTGAGATACCATCTGGAGTCAGTTAGACACAGCAGGGAGGGGGAGAAGGAGGAAAAGAGGGTGGTGAGGGGTGGGAATAGCAAAATTATCTAAACCAGACCCCATCTCATCATGTCCAGCTCTTGTACATAGATGCAGAAAATTATTTGTTTTTCAGAACAAATGCCAAACTTTCTTAAACCAAGATACATTCACTTGAATAAAGTATTAAGTCTTTTATATATATATATATACTTTTTTAGAAGGACTTTAATGTATATATGTGTGTGTATATATATATATATAAATTAAGTTAATTGAGTTAATGCTTACAAAAAGAAAAATATCTGTCAGTGGGGTGAGAAAAATATTTTAAAATGTAAAACAGCATTGTAGAGGAATAAAAATAAATGTGTTAGTGAATTATACTTATTGTATATATATTATATATAATTGTTTTTAAAATGATATTTAAGGATTATATATATATATATATATATATATATATATATATAAAATAAATATTTAATGACTAACATTGTCCCTATTGCTATTAATTTTGCAGATGATGCCTTGTCATTTGTATTTTTGTTATTGCTTTTTACATCAGCATGTGTTAAACTGACCTGTCTGTGTGTGTTTGTATGAAGGTATCAGAGGAACCTGTTGTTCCACCGATTCTGGTCTGTAGATGACAAGCAGTTACAGACTGAATACAGCGCGCTGCGCTCCATAGTGGTGGCCAACTATGAAGAAACTGTGAAAATGCCAATTAATGAACCAGCCATGGGGAAACGCAAGTCCCAGATTCAGGCATGTATTATACACATGACATCTACTGTACTTACATTGATCTATACAACACATGCATTTAGTCATCTGACTATTTCTTCTCCTTTTAGGAGTATGTGGAGTACTATGGTGGTGCAGGGGTTCAACACATCGCCATGAACACTTCCGACATCATCACAGCAGTGAGTAAACCACAGCAATGAGAGGTTTTACAGCACTGATAGAGATGTTGTTCTTTGTGAATGCTGAAAAGTTTACTTGCCATTCAGATCCGTAACCTAAAGGAACGTGGTATGGAGTTCATGTCAGTGCCTGACACTTACTATCAGCAGCTCAGGGAGAAGCTGCCGTTTTCTAAAGTCAAAATTTCTGAGGACCTCAGCATATTGGAGGTAAGACAATATTTCCAGTTCAAGTAATCAAAGTGTGCTAAGGAAATACGGTATAGAGTTATTGGCCAGCTAAAAGTCCATATGAATGCAAATTTCTGTCTGAAGCAAAATGTGAAAATAGTGTGGCATCGTTTTATACAGGAACTTAAAATCTTGGTGGATTATGATGACAATGGCTACCTACTCCAGATCTTCACTAAACCAGTACAGGACAGACCTACAGTGTTTCTGGAGGTAATCCAGAGACACAACCATCAAGTAAGCAATAATCTAGCAATATTTCATGTATTGTTTCGAAACAAGCATTCTAATATATAAATTTGCATTTAACTGATTAAAAACTATTCTTAAAATGTCTCATAATGCATTTGTCTCATAATGCATCCACATACTATGTGTAAAAAATGTAAATAACAGTACGTTCCTTTCTTGTTTTAGGGGTTTGGTGCTGGAAATTTCAAATCTCTGTTTGAGGCAATTGAAGCAGACCAGAACGCCAGAGGAAACCTCACCATCCTTACACCTAATGGCACATCACAGAAGCTCTGAATTGGCTATTGCTACTCATAGTAAATGCATTGTACGCATATTTTAAAATATGCACAGTAAACTCTCTAATGTTTTACTTTGTCATAGTTTCTGTTTGGCTTTTAAGCATGTGCCAATATATTTTGTACCAGAGTGTTTCTTCAACTACAGATACAGACCTTGTGGACCTTAAAAAAAAATGTCTCATGGAAGGTCTTGTTAAATTTCTATTATATTTCAAATTATATATTTTGTTTAACACAGCATTATGTGGATGAAGTACTATTATAATATGGTTGTGAAAATGATATTTTTGGAATATAATTTCTTCCTGAGGTCTATTTCTTTGTTGACATTTTAAGTAACCTGTATTTTCACGCATTTATACATCATTTACAATATCACATCTTGTTTGGAAATGAAGCACAATATAAAGATTCCTTTCATGAGAATAAAACTTTTTTCTTTGTTTTTAACAGAGCACACTGGAATCTGACTGAAAATAACGCCACAACAGTCGACAACGACACAGGCTTTCTCAACCCTGGTCCTCGAGGGCCACTGTCCTGCAAATTTTAAAATTAATCAAACACAAACACACCTGAACCAGCTAATTAAACTGTTTAGGATTACTAGTGAGCTATACAGGCGAGTTTGATGGAGAAAAACTGCAGGACAGTAGCCCTCCAGGACCAGGGTTCAAACCCTGCTATATAACGTTAACCTCGTCTTTAAAAATCTATATACTACGAATTAAGTTAAGAATAGTAATGTCCAGTATTAACGTAATTTCTATTTTGTTAGAAATAGAAAAAAAAATGTTATCATAGCACGAACCAAGTGTTAAGACTATGAAAATGTTGCCATGGCAACGAGTTCACTCACCAACGGGGAATTAGCTCAGATGGTAGAGAGAGGCATGCGAGAGGTATCAATGCCCGCATTCTCCAGTGCTTTTCCCTGCTTACAAAATAGTCAGAGAATGAAAGTACGACAAGGCTTTACAATGTTAAGCAGATTACAAGAAGTAAATGATAGCTGGTGAATTAAGGCACCGAAGCATTAAAAAGTTAGCCTCAGGGTTGCCAACCTAACAATTGTGTTGCTAAATTTAGCAACTTTCAGACTACCCTAGCAGCTTATGATGCACTTCTTAGCAGCTTCTGGCTTGTTTGCGATTATTACAGAAGTAGTAGCCTACCCTGTGCGAAAATATACTAGTAATTTTCCAAGATATTATCCACAATGTTTTTACAGACATTTTTAAGAGCGTAGTATAGTATACTGCTTAAAGCTAAATTGTTAAGAATGTGTATTACTAGTTTACTAGCTATTAAAAAACGTAAAACTTCAATTGTAATAATTAAAAAATGTGTAAGTGTTTAATAATTCAATGCATTTGAAAATAGTTCTTTATATAGCATGCAGAAAAACAAAACAAACAAAAAACGTTTATTTGGAAAAATACATATACTTTTTATTTGCATTTATATTTCACAATAAAACTCATGAAAGCATATTTAACTTTAATCCAAACAATCTAATAATTAAAATGATGAAAATCACATTTGACCAGTGAACTTTAAATATGCCCTGAACTTTTTTGCTCTTTTTGCTCATTTTCGGAACCTAAACACGCAGAGTATAAAATCTGAGCTTCTGGAAATGATTACTCACGTACCTCAATGTTGGATTGTCATTTGCCCCTGTGAAACATGACAAATGTCAAATGTTTGTGAATATATTTAAAACCCTTGTCCCTCACAGACTTTAAAGAACAGGTTCATGTTAACCGAAACATGTTTACTGCTAATACTTTGAGTGTGCAAGATGAGTCATTGTCTAATTGAGAGTTCCTCTACAATTCTCCGCAGTACACAGGCAGGGGATCTTCTCATCCTCAATAGGGAATTTGTAATCGTAAGTGATCTCTTCATTTACACCAATAGGTTGCCGAGAGTAGATGACTATCTTCTTTTGAGCTTCGACAGTGATAATTTTGGCATAGCAGTTTGGCTATGGAAGGAAAAATGCATAAAACCAGTAAACATCAAATGTTAAAATGGAAATGAATTACAATCATACTAAACACCAAACAGCAAAAAGAATTTGTCTTTGGTGTATTGACAATGTATTATGACTAGTTACTTAAAAACACATCAATTTGCAACTTACATTGCAACTGTGATTGATGAATCTTGCCAGGTTACCACACTTGGTTGCATCAATGATAGTGTCCTGGTCGACCCGGAACAGATAACTGCTTCCAATACCTTCATTTTCATAGCGCCTTTCACGCATGTCTGCAATCACCTACAAGCAGAATTTGGAATGTAATGAAAAATGCACAGAAATTTGTAAATATGCAAAACAATTTCTAGCTTTAAAAAATAAATTACTGACGTTTTAACTCAGAAATAAGCGCTGAAAGTTCAATTGTATTGTGTATCTCACCTGTCGAATGCTCTGGCCTACATATTCAATTATCATTTCATCTGCAGCAATGGGTTCCTCTGCAAACAACCCCCAGTCATGAATACGACTCCTGCCAAAACGCAGCTTCTTCTTACGGAACTGTAGAGAGGGAAAACTATTACATTGTGAACCATATTTAAAAAATGCACAAAATAATGTAGCAAAATAATGCTGTTGAGGAGGATTTTAGTGTTTCTGATGATTCCAGCATCTCTTAAAATGTGTTATGCTGTTGTTAGCCCTAGGACAGCTGCTCTTACCTTGAGTTGGTTGAATTTGAGGAGGTCGCTGTCACAGCTGAAGGAGGACAACAGGCGACGCTGTTCTGCTCTGAGTTCTGATCCTGATCTGGATGAAGATGGAATCTGAGCTGGCACACTTTTCCCCTGCATAGATCAGCACATAATCTCAAATTACTGTAAATTACTTTTAAATGTGCATTGGTCATCACCTTCAAGACATGTCATATTCATGAAAACATCTTGGTGTTGGACTTTATACTGACACCTACTGGTGTGGATGCATACATTTTTTTTCAGTACACTGGTCAAACTGCACAACAAGCATGTCATAATATGGTGGTCATGATGGAATAAAACAGTTTTTTCTAAGACAGTTTTTTTGTCATGCTAGTTGCAATTTCTTTAGGAGTAAAGCTTTTTTTTTTTTTTTTTTTTCAATTACCAAAAACAATCTGTTAAAGTTTCCGTTAACAGTATCTCACCTGATTATTTGCAATAAACTCTTCTGAAACAGAAAATTCATCCCTGAGATATCGCAGCTTTTCCCTCTTGCTGATGAAGTAATAACCCTCACTGCGTGCACAACCTGTCACATGATTCCTGATGCCATCTTGCCATCTTCTTGGCTTGTCATCAGGACTGCTGGTTGGTGCAACAGAGTCAAGGAACAAACAACAGAGCAATATACATATGGAAAATAGATTTGACACAATATATTTTAACACATTAGTCCTCTGGATAAAAAACACATTATACTGTGACTATGACGTGCATTATGTGTTAAAGGATATGAGGATGTGGGACCCAGTGTGTCCTGTTCAACCAATCACTTTCTTTATCCTCCACCACAAGCCTCTCATAGGTGGCCTTCAGGTGATTGATCTCCTCCTCATTTACCCCCTTCGTCCACACAGCATGGAGAACCAGCTTCTCTCTTCTCTTGGAACGTGGAGAGAAAATGAGACGACGTGTAGATGATGGTTCTCTCCACCTTCTCCACACATAAGAAGACTCCTGAGGCTTTTCATTCTCGTTCTGTTCGCGTTTGTCCTCTAGCGAATGTTTCTCTCTGTGGGCTTCGGGTGGTTTTTGTTCAGTCCTAATATCAGAAGATTGTGTTGTCCTATTGTTCACTTGTAAGAGCGAATGAGTATTTGTGTGTTGTCTTGTCCATTGTAATTTAATCATTCGTCTTCTCATTTTAAGCCGCTCTCGTCGCCTTTTCAAGCGTGCCGTGTCTAAACAAGCTGTTTGACGTGAGGAGATATGAGGTGCATGACTACTATTTATACTGAAATGATTAGTCTGCACTTCTGACTGTGCAAAACCAGAGTTGTGATGAGGAAGTCTACTAGCCCACAGCTCTCTATGAGTTCGGACAGGTGGAGATGGAGACATGTCTCTCCCTGGAGTCCTCGGGATCCCGCTGTCAGCAAATGGAGACAGAACGGGGTTAAAGGGGCTTCCCATTCTCAGTGAGGTCTCTTGCAGTAATCCCATTGGTGTTATTCCCTCAGAGTGATAAATAAGTCGTGGACCATTGACCCGACCTGGTGTTTTTGGTATTTCCTCATACGTGGGGTATGATGAAGGGAGAGGAGGAAAGTGGTAAATGGGTGATGAGGGTAGTTGCTGGATGCCTGTGGGTGAGGGAGGAGGTGGTAGTGGTGTAGGTGGTCCTGGAGGTAAAATATGATCATCAGTCTCCTCCATTTCCAGACATCCCCCAGGTGTGTGAGGCAGCTCCACCTCCTCAATAGTAGGTGAAAATCGGCGTCCCAGCTCCATTTCAGGGTCACTGTCAGACAGGGATCCAGTGGGTGTGATGGGTCTGAGGTTCTCAGAATCCTCCAGTCTTCCTGTAATGAATCTCTGGTCCTCTGAATCTGAAGTGTATTGTGTCTCCAAATCATCTGAAATCAGAAAGATACAGATTCTGCAACTAACAACTACTAGAAAAACTATTCATTATTTAGTTGATGATTTAAAAAAATGTGAATATAATGTAAGTCTATGTAATGCAAAATGATTGAAAAAATAAAATTACAAAAAAAAAGTTTGAAATATATAGTATATATAAATCCTATATAAAAAGAAAATTGTACAATTATAAGGCACTATGTTCCCTTACTTTTCCTTTCATGGGAAACATTATGATATTTTGTGAAGAGAAAACCATACCTGACAATCCTCTGTATGTGGGAGATGGTGGGCTTGGTAGCTCTGACTCCTGGTCTGAAAAGAATATCACCGGGTCTGGGAGCTTTAGTTTGTTTGTTAAACAGTGTTTAACTGGGTCCTGTAAGGTGTATCTGAGAGGCTCAGGTAGTTTCAGACCTTGCATATAAACTCTTACGCTCAGTTCCTCTTCTGGGTCTTCTGTGCTAGCTGGATACAAATCTGAAAGAGCCAAACCACAAATTACATTTGTCAACACTGATTATTTTGATATTTGTGAATGTTTTTGCTAGACTGCTACACCAGTTGGATCAGAAAACTAGCTCTGATATAACTTAGAGAAAATGTGGAATTCTCAAAAACATCTGAAGCATAGATAACTGAAACACAAACATTTGCCTTGTAATAAAATGTAAGTAATACAACAACAAAAACAGTTATCTGAGACTGGATATTTGTATAAATGGCCAGTTTGATTAAGTTATGATTTATCATCATCAAAAAATAATACAGATAAAGATGCAAGTTTTGTCTAAACAGTGACCTCTAGTGTATGTGTATGTATATATGTGTGTGTATATATATATATATATATATATACAGTGGGTACAGAAAGTATTCAGACCCCCTTAAATTTTTCAGTCTTTGTTATATTGCAGCCA
>JAUCMR010000160.1:14342290-14354691 GCA_032357425.1 Enteromius argenteus
TTCTACAACTTTCTCCCATCTCCCGACTGCATCTCTGGAGCTCAGCCACAGTGATCTTTGAGTTCTTCTTTACCTCTGTCACTAAGGCTCTTCTCCCCCACTCTACACGCAGGCCAAATCCAGATCCTAAGTGGTATGTAAAACAATTCATGTCATAATAATGGGTAAGGCACAGTCAAAATATAGGTGACAGTGACATCTGGTGGTTAACTCCTGCAATAGTGATGGAAGTTCGGATCACTTTACCGACTCTCTCGTTTGAGCTCGTTCATCAAAATGAACGAATCTTTAAGTCAAAAAGTGGCATTAAATATGGCACATTTAACAGCCTGAATCCCCGAAAGCGTCCACCGACGCAGTTTTGATCGTATTCTGAATTACGAAATAATTCATATCATCCAAAGTTAATTTAAAGGGTACACAAACGCCCAGTCTTTCGTTGTAACGTGAAAGTGTAACCTACTCAGCAAATTGAATTTTTTAATCATATTTTGCCGAACAGTTTCACGATAAAGCTTGTGTAGAAACTTCCACAACCTCAAACTAGAATGAGCTGGGTTTGTATTTAATATTTACATCTAATTACTTATTAAATGTCACAAATTATTGTATCTGTACCAACAGAGATAAAGAGCCCAACATTGGAAAACAAATAAAAAAAATATGACACAAGATCCTATGTCAAAAAATACTGCATCAGATCTGCTTCACAATCCGATAGTTAGATCAAGTAAAAATGTGTTATTCATGTTTGGTTTTACAAAATCATGGCACTTTTTCATGTTTGAGTAACAAGCCTAAAAAACAAACCTTAAAGGTAGCCTAAAAGAAATGTATGGATTATAATGGGTGCATTATACAGGTTGTGGTAAATCAGCCTCAAAGCATTGATGAAAACAGATTGATGTGTAAAATAAATGGTGTACTTAGCTTCGACAAGCATTCGCAGGTGAAAAAGCAAAATTAAATAAATACTTAAAACAACATTAGACAAAATTTAATCTTGGAATAGACCACTAAAACAGGGGAGTTTTCAAAAATAAAAAGTCAAGACCAGAATATATCTGTTTATATCATTTATAATAACATAAACATGGCCTGTTTCACACAGTCCACTTAAGCAATGTTTAGAAGGCACTTATTAACACGTTTGGCCGGTCATATCTAATTCATGTAAATAAAATGTTATTATAATATTGTAGAAGTTTTACAACAAGCCTTTGAAACTGCAGTGTCATAAAGTTTTTGATAAATGGTTCTCTAAAATGGCAATATGAAGAGATGGTGCAGTCCCAGATGTTACGGCTTACTGCTCTTCAGTTCCGTTCATTGTTTGCATTGGAAGTAAACAAACTGGAAGTCTGTAAAAGCCTGTAGACAAAAAAATAAATAAATAAATAACAAAATTTCCAGCATCTCAGCAGATAATGACAGGGATTTTTTTTTATCACACCATCAGCTCCACCAAATGTGTCAAATACCAACCTGTTTGTTTTCTTTTATAGTAAATCAGACCTCCAGCTGCCATGAAGAACCCCATCAGCAGCCCCACAGACCCAAGAATGATCTTAGACCTTTCAGAGTCTGCTAAAGAGGGATCTGTAAAATGAATTCTTAAAATATGTTAATTGAGGCAACAATCTGTATCTTAATACCTTAAATTCACCTTATAATTTCACCACAACTTCTCTCACCCCAGTGATAAATCATGGGTCTATTGGAGCTGGCGTGCTCCACCACACAGGAGAGCTTCTCTCCAGGTTTGGGGAAGTATTCCAGATGGGAGTGGGTTTGATACAACCAGTCTCCATTAGCCAGCTCCTCAGTTGATGTTACATCAGCTGGCATTTCTTTATCATCTCTCATCCACGTCAGTTTAATGGGTTTGGGGTAGAAGTCATAGGCGCTGCACACCAGAATAGCTTTCTGATTCACGTTATCCAGACGGATAATGACTTCTGGTTGTACTGTAAGAGTTAGACCAGATGTCTTATTTATGTCAAACCAAAATACCAATAAAATAATAAATTCTGCCTTTAATATTAATAATGTAGTGAATAAGGAAATGTTTTACCTGTCAACCCTGAATAAGAGACAATAATCTCTCCAAATCTTTTGCATTCTCGTAGCACAAATTCTGCTTGTGCAAATAAAATCTTGTTTTTATTATAGTCCTCTGCCAATTTCTTCCCAAATTGAGTGAAACCAATAGCCTTATCCTCAGTACTGTTGTATCTCAGATATTCAATTTTGTTGTAGGTGACTGAGAAGATAAATTCAATGTTTTGTTGAGAGTATCTACACTGAATTTGGACATATCCGTAATGTCCATGCACTGAAACAGTAACAGGAAAGATAAGATTTAACATAATTTTATCATAAAAAACAAAGATTGACCAATACTAATAATTTTCAATAATAAATAAAATATCTTCTTTTTATAACAATTTTCATAAAAACAAGATTTTTTTTCTAATAAACTTGTCAGAAAGAGACATAGTGAATTGTAATTTGATGATTTCGTGATTTGGTAACATCTGCTAGTAGGCCCTATGAATATTACAGTTAGAAAATCATTCAAAAATTTGTAGGAAAAATCATCCTACCTGTTTCACATAAAGCAGACAAAAACACTGCCACAAGCTTGTACTGCATTTTCGCGTTACAGTCTGGGCACAGTCACATTACATGACTGCTTATGATAATCACATTTGTGATGTCATTCAATGCACACCCCTTAGTCGGCTACACAGAATACATCAAACCAGTATATCCAGTTCATGACTGACCACAGCACCACACTGACCTATAATACAGGTGTAAGGATCCAAAAGTTCTACACATTGAAAGCCAGAAAAAGCAAACATTCTCCACACTTTTGAATTAGTGAAATGTTTTTATAATTAACTTTTAGAGATAAGAGATAATTAAGAGATGAGACCAAATAAAGAAAAAAGTCTTGAAGAAAATAATTTGCATCTGGTCAGCTTCAATGCTCTTGATGGAGTTTGTAGGCCGCTCTGCGTAAACTCTTAATACAACAGTAGTTATATTCTAACAGAGGTCACTGTCACCACTTTTATAGGTAAAAAGGTTGGTCGAAGCATATAAAATATCCACACATGGACAAGCATATCTTCAGATTAGCAATCAGAGGTCAGATGCAGTAGGTCTCTCCAAAGGCCATATGTCAGGGTGACACAAGAGGTCCAAGCATATTCTATCTCTTAAAAGTCTCCCTGGAGAACAGTCCTGTACAAACAGATACTACACACACAAATATGCAACTTCTTTGAGACGGGGTTGTTCAAACCCAAGCTCTAATCAGGAACTTTCCACAAACATCCAGATATGAATTCCTTTTTCTCAGCTACAGTACCTCAGTCAATATTCTTTTTTATTTTTTAATGCTTAATGTCTAAAGTAAGTGCTTCAGTTGTGAACTGGCCATGAACACGAACAGTCCTTCAAATCATTTAATATTTACTCAGAAGGATATATATTGAAGCAGCAGTGGATTTCAGGGACATTTCTGAAGTTTCTGAAAATTTCCCAGAACATTTCTCACTCTCCACTTAAAAAGGGTATATACTGAAGAGACAGTGGATTCCAGAATTCACCCTTTGCAACCTTTTGTGCCACTGTAAGGGAATCACAGTCTTGCTACCTGGTCTCATGGCATAATCATACCTGGGCACACTTTTTAGTGAGACACAAAATACGTACAGTACCATTAAGTTTCAGTACAGTTTCCAAAAGAAATGAGCACTAGAGGCAGTAAAACCCTGACACCTTTTATTCCTTTTCACAAAAATTTACAGAGTTTCAATTAATAAAGCGTAATTTTCACACAATTACTTGAAGTATATCATGTTATGACTTTAAAACAATATTATTATGCTGGGAAATTTCCAAACTGATGCTTTTGAACAGCAGCATCACACATATCCAGCTTCATATTGAGCCCTTCATAGACTTTTAGCCGTTGGAAAGCTGGATCAAAATGGATCAAATCTGCATAACAGGAAGTTGAAATGGCACAGATGCATCAACAAATGCCTTTTGATATTAGTTTTGCATTTGTCAACACTATCAGATTTAGGGTTGGATTTGGTGTAGGGCATATTTCCAACATGATAGACTAGAGCATTAACTTTTAGCAACAGTCCATGGATATTTGAATTCTGAACCATCGCAATATGTAACTGAAGCAACGTAATAAGCAATACTGTGGCAACGTGATAAAATGAAAGAATGTATGTGAGTGGTGAGGGGAAGACAAAAGCTTGTAAAAATAAATAAGCAATGGTGAATTTTCAGTTTACATGTAACATTTCTACAAAAAAATAAATAAAAATGTTCTTTTTTTTTTGTGAACTACAGTAATGACGTTTTCCAATCTTTTTCACCAAAATTTAACTGCTGAAATACAGTATGTAAAATGCTCAGAGAAAATTTTTGCATATCGAAAGCAGTCTATCAAGAATAAGATAAAGTAACAAATATAAAAGGAAAATGCATATTACAAGATTAAATTTGGATATAACATGAAATTAAATTTGCACTTTTTCCATGGTTAAAAACATTTTAAACATGTTGACCAGCGTGGCTCACATGAAGACAAAAACTACTTTTTTTTACTACATTTTGCAGACATGCAACAGAGTTCTGATATTCCAGCAAACAGTTGTGATATTTGTGATGAAAAATGTGCCAAAGTGACAGAAAAACTGCAATATGCACGTTTAATTCATTAAAAAAAAAAACACCTAATAGATTTCACAAACACTGTGTGTGTGTAAAGATATAGCGATAAAGCAGCCCAGCATTTGTCCATCCATCAGAGTTTTGTGGAGTTGGTCTGGCACTTGGGCTGCTAGGTTTGGTCACTGGCATTATTTTATTGCGGAAATTTTTAAAAAAAATATATAATTATACTGAGATGTTAACACTGACACTGTTGTCAGTTCTGTTGTTGTGCACAGACGATGTGTAAATTTGCATTGCAAAATATATGTCAAAAATAACGTTTTTCCAACTGCTTCAGTGCTTAATCTCAAAAGTGGGTCGAGGAGTGTACAGTCAAAAAACAACAACAACATCAACAATTAAAAACGTAATTCTAAATGTTTTTTTTTTTCTCTGATCCGAGACTTTTATTTTAAATATTTAAAAATGTAAACATATTTTCATATTTTGTATGTTTTGGTGGCACATGCCAACTTAATTGTATTAACAAAAACTAGTTTGGGCCTTTTTTAATAGCCTAACCTGTTTGTGTAATTCTAGTCAGTCTTGAAATAAATTAGCCTTTTTTTTCTTTCTTTTTTCTTTTCTTTTTTTTTTTTTTTTTTTACAAATTATATGATATATAGTGGGTTGCGGCTTGATGACCATGGGAAAACGTGGGTCCCGAGGCCAAACCAGTTGAGAACCACTGATCTACTTCATATCTGTCTCATAAACTGACATTTGGATCAAGCACAAAATATGATATTACTGCTCATCTTTCAGTAGTAGTAGATCATCTCTGCTTTGCAAAGGATTGTGATTTAAGTTTATTGATTAATGCTGTTTATGCAATGTTATTTTTTTTTATGTGGATACATTATTACACATTACAAGACACAAACTATTCTTTACCATATGTACAAATAACGTCTGGCTTTTAAAATATTCTACAAAATAATCACTACTTGTGGAAAACAGCAGTAATCCATTGCTGAATAAGAAATATCCTTGTATGTGATTGCAAGGGACATGTATGAACAGGCATAACATTTTTTAAATCAAACAGTAACTGTAAGCATAGACAAGCGGTTATCATCAATGTGAAGAGCTTTTCAGTGAAGTAGCCATTCAAACCCACATTTCAAAGTCTTAAGTATTAACAAGTCGAAGTACTAACAAGATTCAGCAACTGTCAACTAGATAAATAGGAATGCTAATGGATAGTTGTCTCCAGTATTTTTGTAACGGCTTTAAATCCAGTTCTGCTGAATAAACAGACCCAAGATTCAAATAAGTGAGGCAGTCAAAATTCAGTTGTCAGTGGAGGTTAACTTGTGGCATATCGGTATCAATTATGTTAAGAAAGAAGAAAAAGATTCAATAAATTTTGAATTCCTAATGAAACATTTCAGACTGTACAACCTTAAAAAAAACAAGAACCTACGGTACACTGTCAGAAAAAAAAGGTACAAAAGTTGTCACTGGGGCAGCACCTTTGTACTTAATATTGATACCTTAAATGTATATATTAGTACCTAAAGTGTTCATGTTAGTACATAAAAGGTACAAAAGGCACCGCCCCGGTGACAGCTTTCATATATAGGCTTTTCACAATCTGCTACACAGTTCATATCAAACCAGAATATCCAGTTCATGACTGACCACAGCAGCACACTTAATTTTAATATACTGTATGTAGGTGTAGGACTTCTGTAAACAAGCATGCTTGAAACATTTTGCGGAATAACATTTTTCATTTCCTATTTTTTATATACCAAGAGCCAAAGTAAGTAAACAAACCTTTGTAACAAAACTTTTCTGCTTTTGTGTTTTAAAATGTAATCTTTTGTTTACATTATTTCCCCTTTAATCCCATTGGTAAAGCTTATGTTGTCATTTTTGTAAAGTTTAATGTAATAAATGTTTTTGTTATTTGTAACAGATGTTCTAAATTCTACAATTTTTTAGGTTATCAAGAATTTGGTGTGACTGAATCATGCACTGGATCAGCTGGTAGGAATGAAATGCTCTTCACTTATAACAATGAAGTGGCCGCGTACTTGGACCTTGAACAGAAGAAAATTGTCATACAACCTAATATTCTTATGTTTGTTCCTGGCCCTGATGCTTTGACACTTGCTGCTGATGAAGACCCTTCTGCTGGACTAACGCCTTTGTGTAAAGATACTTATTTCAGGACACTCTCCTTTAATGTATCTGAACCTCTTGGTAAGGCATTGTTTTTGCTAAACAGTGACATCATCTAAAGCTGATTTGGATTAAACATTTAAAATTTTAAATGTAATTAGAAGTATTTAAAATAGCCAATCATTTTATACATTAGAATAATCTGATTTTATGTGGTTAAATGCTTTGATGAAATTTAAATGTACTACAGAACCCCCCTGGACCTCAGTTTACCCAAGGAACGATGTAAAATTAAACGTCAGGAACACGCTGATTTGTCTGGTTTCTGGATACTTCCCTCCACCTGTCAGAGTCTCGTGGACCAAAAACAATGTGAATGTGACAGATGAATCAACTCTCAGCAGAAATTACCCCAACAAAGACGGGACACTGAATATTTTTTCTTATCTGAGCTTCGTTCCAGAGGAAGGAGACATTTACAGCTGTTCTGTGGAGCACAAAGCTCTTCAACAACCTCAAACCAGAACATGGGGTGGGTTTGTATGTTTTATTCAAATTTAACCCTCTTTAATAACACAAGACTGATATTACAAATATTTATGTGTGTGTGCAGATGTGGAGATAATGGAGCCCAGCATTGGTCCATCAGTGTTTTGTGGAGTTGGTCTGACTCTTGGGCTGCTGGGTTTTATCACTGGAGCAGTTTTTATTGCCAAAGGAAAAAAATGGATATAATTATACAGATGGACGACACTAACAATGGCATATTTGTTGTTAGTTCTGTCGTCATGTACAGATCGCCTGTTAATTTGCTTTGCAAAACCTGCTGTGGATCACACACTATTGGAAAGGATTGCATCTGTAAGAATCTGTAAATTTATCTGTCTGTGACAGACGAAGACTTGCTGCCACATTTTGGTCAACGTGGATGCAAGATAATTTAGATTGAGGGAGACCAGAGTAATCTATGATGTGTTAAGTGCACGAATCACTAATGACATATTTTTGCTTGAAAAAAAAGATTTTTAAATGTAAAATTTTTCTCAGATTAAAAAAATAAATAAATAAAGAACTAAAGAAATAATAACAGCACTAATTTATTTATCAGAAAACTGATTTTTTTACAAAAAGTATTATGTTTCTGAAAGAATTAAGCATAAAAAAGGCTGAAACTAGATCCCTGGGGCATAATAATGGACAAAAATTCCACATTTTCAGTAAAAGACCTATTTGCAAAGTAAGAAGCAAATCACTGTAGTACAGTAACATGCGTTCAATATGTTTAAGATGAATTTTATGGTTAGTGGTGTCAAAAGCTGTGCTTAAATCCATCAAAACCAAAGCTGTTACATATAAACATTGCTGACATTGCTTACCACTTTGTATAATGCCAAATTAAATGTTTTTATGAAATGTATTAATAAGAAAATTAGGAAAGTGTTTTTTATATACATTATATACATTTAAATTCTTGTGCATTTTCATTTCTATTTAAATATCTGAAATCATTAAATTCAGCTCACATGTAATTATAAATTATTTTAAAGTACATTACTTTGAAAATAAGTATGCTAAAGTGTATACAAAGATTCCCACATCCAAGTTCAGAAGGAAGTATCTGCATTTTTCACTGCATGGTGTCCTTCAAGACACTGATAGTAAGAAGATCGACAGAGGATAACCATCTAAATTACCATGTTTACCATAGTTTTACACTGTTGCAAGAGACAACTGAACAAACATAAAGCTGAATTGTAAAGGGAAGATTGCCAGTATTTATCTTTAAATTATTAAACTTAAAAATGTGAAGAAAAAAAAACTAAGTTGCAAACCGCTGTATAGATTTGTTTGCTATCAGTTCAGTCTCAAAACAATCTGATGATTCCAGTCTAGCACATACTCTTGAATTGGAATACTTCAAGACACTTTTTTCTATGTTAATCGAAATGTTGGACACCAGTATTGTATTTCAGTCAAATAAATACAGCCTTTGCAAGCGTGAGACTTTGTTGCAACCCAGGCTCATTGGAAATACGTGACTCTACATACATTTCTGCAACCCCGTAATTAACCGACTAAACTAGAAAACTCGTATTTATGAAGCTGTATCAGTATCAGTTTCAGTTTTCAAATCGTGCAGGATGTTAAAAATGTTTTGAAGTCATAACATAACATTCTGCAAGTAATTGTGTGAAAATTAACCTTTATTAACCAGAAAAGTACCTGTAAATCATACTTTTGTGTGAAAAGGAATAAAAGTCTTGGGAGTTTTACGGCCTCTACTGTTCATTTCAACTGGAAACTGCAGCGACTTGTGTGTATAGGTATGTTTTTTCCCGTTTTGTAAAAAAATGTATGCGGAGGCACATATTTTCAGTGAGCCGCCCATACAAAAATTAAACATTTAGAGACTCCAAACTTTTGAACTGAAATGTCCAAACAATGCTGTGATACTGTGACCTCTAACTTAATACAACAAACCATAATGAGCTATAATCTGTCACTGATATGTCACTCCAATGTAATTTAGCAGTTGACTGTCATTGCTTATTTTACAGTTTGAATCAGCTTGTCTGAAAACCTTTAAACACATTTAATGCTGAGATTTCACAGTTGCTCAATGTCCACATTCTCCGTGTGTAACTGTTTTGCATCATAATGCTCTTCAGTGCTGCTCATTGCTTGTATATAGATATTAGAAACCGGCTAGAAGTGTGTAAAATCCTATCGCAAGCAACAAAACCATCCACATATATTTCCAACATCTCAATAACAGAAAGGGAAGAGGTTTAGGAGTCTTTTTTCTTCTTTTTCATTGCCAAATTAAAAAACTGGATATAATTATGGTAACGTAGTAATGTAGACATATTTGTTGTAGATGCAATATACATTTTCATTGCAAAACCTTAGGGGAAGTAGAGGCCGAGTTGAAAGCAATACAGCCGCGCTGAAAGTAGCTAATGAATTTTGACTGTACTTCGTGTTAGTTCGTTTGTTGACCAGTAGATGGTACTGCTGGTTAGTCTTCAGCAACAACATGAACCACTAGGGCTGTCCAAACTCGGTCCTGGAGGGCCGGTGTCCTGCAGAGTTTAGCTCCAACTTGCCCCAACACACCTGCAAGGAAGCTTCTAGTATACCTAGTAAGAGCTTGAGCTGCTTCAGGTGTGTTTAATTAGGGTTGGAGGCTAAAGGCCCTTCAGGACCGAGTTTGGACAGCCCTGTACTAGAGAATAATTACAGACGTTTAGTTAAAAGTCGCAAAAGTAGTTGATGTACGTTACATAACCACATTAACATTAAAACATCACATTGATGTGATATTTCTTTTATGAATATCTTTCAAATGTAAATCTCAGAGAATTTAATTAAAAATTATTTAGCTGTATTATTTATTTGTTCTTTATTTAGGCTATTTACTTAGCTATTTTCTTGTCAGGTGACTGTGTGTTTACATTTATAAATGAAAGTGGCTGTGGGGATAGCACATACTGACATGGGAAAATCACGGCTGTTACAACCTGCTGAGCAGGCGGATCTGGTTTTCATCAGAATTAGGTAGATCAGGGGTAGAAAAACAAATCGACATGAATTCTTTTAATGGTTTATGATCTAAGGCATAGATTTACTAAGATAATGCTGTTTTGTGTGTGTTTGTTGACTTCCTGTCTAGTCGCCAAATCAGGTAAGATTACCGCAGTTACTTTCTTTATAGCTATAGGTTACCCGATAAGATATTATGTAATTTCTTAGATTTCGAAGGAATATACTCTAAAATTAATAGGCTACAGTTATGTAATTATCGGACGAAAGTAGGCTGTTTTACACCAATGCAGTGCCAAAGTGAAACTCATTAAACTCATTTTTGGGGCTTTAAAATAACCACGCAAATTAATGTCTTGAAACTCTGTCATAACTAGCTTGAAAACAATTAACAGAGGTCTCTGTGTGTGTTATGATTCATAATTCTAATTAGCTGTATAAATGGTTGGTCTGGTACAGGCAACCACAACAAACAAAAATTACGCTATGTTTTTCTGTCAAATATATTTCTGTAGCAGGCAATGCTGCCTTACAATCTTGCAAAATTTGAATTAAACTGAAAACATTTGAACTGAAATTAAAGAACGCCTTTGCATCGTTTTTAATTTCATCTAACACGTCTTAATAACACCAATGTAGCTTAAACGAACTGGTAACCTCAGAGTTTTCTAGCAGTTATAAAATATTTGACTTTGCATAATAGTGTGGAAAAATTCACATTGCTAGTTTTGGTCCTGTCCCTAATTTTATTCAGTCTTGATCTGATTTAGGTCCTGTCTATTCCAGAATTCCACTCTAATAAGGATCTGTTATACCTCACTGATATTTTCATCTGGATACTCATCAGCTTAGCTGCTTTTTTTCACACCCCACAACATTCAAATCTTACCACACAAGTTTTACTACCTGTGCAACTGGGAACTGCTCACCTACACAAACCATATGTCTCATATGTACACATTTTATATTGCTTGTGTCCACAGATGTTCACTCATTTATGGTATTTGTAACGTATATAGCTGGACAGACACCATTTCCTGAGTTCAGTGCTGTGCTGATGTTAGATGATGTGCAAATAGGATATTATGACTCGGTCACATGGAAACCTGTCTATCGCACTAACAGTACTGATTTGCAATTCCATGAAGAAGAACAAAAGGATGCTGATATTGTATTTCGCGATATGTATAACATATTTAAAAAAAGAGCATTTTATCTTAAGGAGCACCAAAAACACACGGATGGTAAGTGTAACCCAAAATAATTATAGCATCCTTAGACTTAATAACCAATGTAACTTTCAAGTGTTTATGCAAATGTGAAATGAGTTTTAACATAAAAGACAGAAAGATACATGTACAAGAGACTGTAACTCTATATAAGTTGAATAAGTCTTAATATTTTTTTCCTATTCATTTAAAGGTATACAAGTTCATCAGAGAATTGCTGGATGTGAATTGTTAAACGATGATAAGCCAGGTCTAATTCAGAGATGGGATGCTATAGATGGACAAAATATAGAAGAGTTCATTTTTGACATAGAAAACAATAAAACCCAGACAAAAATGACATGGCAACCATGGGACCAACAGAAATGGATTCGTGTATATGTATGAAAATGTTTATCATCCTCTTTGTATGAAAGTTTTGCGGAGGTATCTGTATATGAAAAAGAATATCATCCTGAGAAAAGGTGAGAGAATCAACCCTGTTAACATAACAATATTATAAGAAAAAAACATAATTGACAAATATGACCCAAACAGCAGTGCTGACAAAAAATGTTTCTCTAAATGCTTTATGAAGAATTAAAAAACACTTTTTAACAGTAAGACTACTCTGCTATCCTTCTCTGCAGTAAAACCCGGAGTCAGACTCATGAATAAGACCTTCACAGACTCTGGTGGGCTTCAGATCAGCTGTCTGGCCACTGGTTTTTACCCCCGTCACATTAACCTGACCCTGTTCAGAGATGGTCA
>JAUCMR010000160.1:14366878-14377350 GCA_032357425.1 Enteromius argenteus
ATCTGGCTGATAAGCAAGTGATCAAATACTTATTTGACACAGTAATTCCCAAATAAATTGTTAAAAAATCATACAATTTGATTTCTGGAATTTTCTTTTTAGATTCTGTCTCTCACAGTGGAAATACACCTATGCTAAAAATTGTGATTTCTAAGTAAGAGAACTTGCATATATATATATATGAGCAATATCACATAACAGTAGCAGTGTGATATGTAAAATATGTGAAATGTAAACTACCCTGCTGAGAAAAACGGCTAAAACCAGCATAGGCTGGTTGGATGCTCTTAACTGGTTTAGGCTGTAAGTACCTGGTTTTAGCTGGTCTCCCAGCTGGTTTCCCAGCCTAAACCAGCTAAGACCAGCCTGGAAATGTGGGCAAAACCCCTCTAAAACCAGCTTGCTGACCAGCTTAAACCAGCTAAGACTAAGCTGGTCTCCCAGCTAAAACCAGTCAACCAGCCTAGTCTGTTTTTTTCAGCAGGGTATATACAGTATTATCTATTATGTCTGTTATTAATATAACCATTGATAAATGTATGGAAGTTTGTATTTTTTGTAATGAGTCAACAGGTCAATCTGTGATGTTTTGGTTCTCCTCCATTTAAATTTTCTATATATAAGGTCAGAGTTCACAAGACTTGAACTTTTGTACATTCCCACTCTCTCGCTTTCATTATAATTAGGAATCTTGTAAGCTTATAGACAATTGGTACAGTAGAAGTCAATCAAACAGCGAGTTTAACCCTTTGGTGACAGTTCAGAGGAAAAATCTGTCTGTTCTTCTGGATCCCTCACCCCAAAGATTTCTGTAGAGCGGGAGAAACATCACAGTGAATTATTAAACATCAAGTACAGAAAAAAAAACAAGTAAATTCGTCTGTCCTCTCTCTCTATAACCAAAAAAAAAAAAGAAGAAAAAGTGAAACTTTTCTTTTTCCCTTCAGTTTGGAGTTGGAACTTCAAGTCATTTTTGTGGCTGTTCAAACGGTCGGGAACACGGAGCGTTTGCTGGATTCCTGTGTGCGCATTCAAAAGCCGCCTCCCTCAGAAGTGCCACCTAGCAGCGTGCTAGCGCGGGAACCTCGTGCAGCGCGAGGATTCAGATATGCTAATTGATCAGCGGGGTAGCTCTGAGCATCGCTGCAACCTGCTTTAAATAGACAGCTGCTTCCCTCTGTATTCCCCCAACCTCCTTTCCTTCTTCTTTCCTTTTCTCCTTCGTCCTCCCCTCTTCAGAAATCTCCTCCTCCTCTCTCACACTCATCTCCTTACTTTCTCTCGCTTTCAGTTTAGCATTGGAGCAAATAGCAGTAAATTAACAAGAAGTGGTGATGAATTGACTTTTGGGCAACGCGAACAGGAAGAGAACTATGGGAGAAAGACAATAAAAATGCAGAGGCTGTTTGTCTGAGAGTGAGAAAGGGCCTCCGCCGGCTCTTTATGGCAGCTAGGGCCGCATTAGCGCTAAGTCCCGCGCGCTTCTTTTTTTTTCTCCTTGTCCGGGGCTCATGCTGAGCAGGAACCTGAGCTGATTGGGTTTCATTCACAGGTCTCTGAGTCGGCAGTAAATTCGGCCGGGGGTTCCCTGAGGGGCCCCCTCGACACCTCATCTCCAGCTGGCTGAGCGCGATTGTTGAGGAGCTGAGGAGTCACGTCGGGGTCATTCACTATGGTACTACTAAGCTAACTCGCCTCGCTCCTTTCTCTGTCTCTTTCTTCCTCTTCTCTTTCCTCGCTCCCCTCCCGCAGGTTGCTAGGGCCTGGTATTTGCTCTTCGTGGCCGGGCTGTAATGACAGCCGCGGTGCCCCTGCTGGCTCTCGGCTAGCGTTTCTCTTTGTGCTGCTTGTGGTTATTGGGAGTGAGAGGGCACGAAAGGGTGATGGCTTACAAACACACACATAATTGCACATTCACACACACTCCGCATTCACAGCTTTTGGACCAGTTATATAGGAGCAGATACATGCACATTGGTATTATTTTAGTTAGGCTACTGATCTCATAAAAACATGCTTCAATCAATCAACTCTCCTATTGTTTGGAATAAAATATTGATTAATTAAATATATATATATGTATTGTATAGACTGTAGTTTTCAACACAGTAACTTTGACAGTCCAAAATATCAGGGTTATTATACATAAAAAAAACAAACATTAAAACAAACTTTTATTTTACTTACATAAATTATTTGAAAACACTGCTCATTTCCATTCAGTTTAACTTGATGTATTAAATTAACCAAAGGTAAAACTGAAATCAAAGTTAAGTAATGAATTAATTATATATATAAATATAAGAGTTTGTTTGCAAAAACAGATGTTTTAAAAAAAAATCAAAAATCATGTTTATAATTTTGTTATCATGTTTTTATTGTGTTTTGTGTATTTTTTTCAACCTTATCAAAATAACCCAATTATTTAAAAACATTATTTTTGAAAATGGTTAAATCTGTTCTTGCAAATACACACACACACATGTATATACAGTGGGTACGGAAAGTATTCAGATCCCCTTAGATTTTTGCAATTGCTAAAATCATTTAGGTTCATTTTTTTCCCCTCAATTAATGTACACACAGCACCCATATTGACAGAAAAACACAGAATTGTAGACATTTTTGCAGATTTATTAAAAAAGAAAAGCTGAAATATTACTTGGTCCTAAGTCATGGACCAATAAGTCCATTTATTTATTTTTTTGGTATGTTTAAAAGATGTTGTTTTGTATCATCCTGAATGGTTTTATTATGCAGTAACAACCAGCTGAATCCCTTTCATTACTTTTTATGTAACTATTTGACGAGTTTAAAATGTAATTTTTATTGACAGATTGTTTTTAGACTGCTCCGTTCTCTTCGGGGGATCTCTACCCTAAAGGCAAATACAGTGTATACGTTCCCTTTGGGATAGGGCCTTAGTGTTTATGGTGCTCAGATGCTTATTGAAAAAAGCCCAATCAACACAGACATATCACACCTCCTCTAAATACAGCCGCTCTTAAAAAGGGGCAAACACCAGCTATAAAACCCCTAATGACAACACTAATAAAACTACAAAGACATGAAAGAGCCGGCCAAAGCCAGCAGTGAACGGCTGGCCAAAACTTCCTTCCTGCTTCTGTGTCTACTGAGGACAGAAGGAGGAAAGAGAGAGCGGAAGAGACCG
Source organism: Enteromius argenteus (assembly GCA_032357425.1). NCBI lineage: Eukaryota > Metazoa > Chordata > Actinopteri > Cypriniformes > Cyprinidae > Enteromius > Enteromius argenteus. The sequence goes on from JAUCMR010000160.1 coordinate 14,370,051, forward strand.
GACAAATGTGTGTGTGTGTGTGTGTGTGAAACTTATCTGCAGTCTACTTTCTGACTACCTGAATAGTTGTTTCAGCATGAACACATCAGTTTGCCAATTGTTAATGTACTATGAACAGTGGATCACAGCCCCCACAACTTCATTTAACCCTTCAGAAGCTGGTAACTTCATTTCTTTGATCCAAAACAGACAAAAATTCCAAATTTGTATACATTTCGTTATCAAACTGCGAAATGAAATAAGTATTAGGACACTTAAGTAACATTTATGAATGTCAGTGAACTTCTAGAAAACAAAATATCAAAGCAATTTTAAGGTAAGTACAATTTTACAAGCAAATATTTTATAATGCAGCTGGTAAACATCATTCCAAATGACAAAACTGAAGTTTTTTTGTAGAAAAGCTTTGGAATCATTTGGTTGCAGATGCGCAGATTGCCAACTAAACCTGAATGTATAATTGTCCATATACTTTTTGTAGCCACTGTACATCATATATTACAATAGAACTGTAATTTTCTGAACATTTATGTGCATTGCAATGTGAACATAAGTAGCTGTACCAAACCCTTACACGATGATTAAATAGCATCAAAGCAATATATGAATTTCCACTTTATCTGTTTTACAGTTTGTTTTAACAGAAGAGACATCTTTTGCACCATCTCTATTGTCCATGGCATAGTTTCCTCTCTCCTTTGTGAAAAATAAGAATACAAAGAACATAACAGATGCCTTGTTGGTCTCCGCAGTGACTTTCCCCTAGTGAGTCTTTAACAAGGCTCCAGATATTAAAAAAGAGTGCAGTTTTTCTTGACTAGGGCCAAGTCTTTTTGTGTGCATGGCAAAGAGCCACAGAAGCTGTGCTTTGTTCCATGAGAGCGGGACAAAATTATGTGTGTCTTTGTGTGTGTGTCTGCTCCATGCTTTCTCAGAAAACATTTGCATGCCTGATAAACAGCAGCATTTAGAAACTTTCTAGTCTTTGTTGTAGAAAATGGGAGAAATAAATATCATATCTTTAAACTAAACAGAATTTCATTCACTTTGAGTTTTAATCCTCTGATGTGAGTCATTGGGGACAGTGAGACAAAAACCTCAAAAAACACCATAATTACAATATGCAAAATTTTTCCCCATTAGAAGCTAAACTTGACACCAATTAGATATGAAATTTGAGAAAATCTCTTATCATTATAATATGCTTTTGATAAGGGCCCACTAAACAATGAAACTAATCCCATGGTGGCTCAAAAAGGACCGATTACTGGCAAATTGTTCAATTGTTTTTCTTTCTGAGCTGAGTTTTAAGAGAAGTGTGCTGAGACACATTTAGGCTTCTTATCATGGCTCCGAAGAATTTTTCTTTTATGCAAAGAGTCAAACATTCAAAAAAACACAGCAAAGGACTCTAAACAGCTTAATTAGCTTGAAGAGCCTCAATGGCCGGCAGCATTGAAGCTTCTAAATGTATTTGTCAGTGTATGTGCGCGTGTGTGTGTGTGTGAGAGAGATATTGTTAATGATGACACTTAAGAGATCAGAGGAAGAATAGATGGGATACACAAAAATGAAAGGTGATAACAGAAACCGCTTAACCATTGAAAGATGCGTCACTGCTTCAAAGATACAGCTGTGTGGAAAGGACTGACATTTTGACCTTCTGGCTTAGTTACATTTAAGGAACTAATCTGAGGTGTTTAATGTCAACACTTTACATTAAATATACTTCGGCACAGTCGTTCTTTGTAATGTATGCACAGCACAAGCATATTTTGCAAGCAAATAATTTGCCAAAAAGTACTTTTTAATTGATAAACGTTTGAATAAGTTTAAAGGAATTATGAATTCTAAAACATTAGATATACTATTCAAAAAAAGAAAAAATTATGTTTGTTTTTGAAATGTTTTAATGCTTACAACATGAAAATGCATTTTTCACAAAAAGGCATTTTAAATGATTAATGTTTATAGAAGTAATAAATTATAAAACACAAGATATGTTATTCAAAATGATGACATTTCTGTTACTGTTTGTGAAATACTGTTTGTGCCCATAGTTAATGTGATGAACAACACATGAGATTACTGTTGCTAAAACATCTGTGTGGATTTGCTGGTTAGCATGACACTTTTTACCACTGTTTGTAGATGCTGTAACTACACCATTTGGATGCGAAGCTAACAGGAACTGAAACTGAATTTGAAGTTCACAAGTTCAATTGCTATGTACGTTAGTGGATATTAGTTGTCTGACATGAAGGTTTTTTTGTTTGTTTGTTTTTTTTTTTTTTATCACAGTAGGGTTTCTTGTGCTGGTTTTCAGAATTAAATTTTGTCACATTCTGCATATTTTAACAGACAGCATGGATCTGCGCAACCTGCATATACTGCATATAGGCTACTCGTATAATTCACTAAAAAAGACTCGTTTGAATCAGTTCCTTTGAGGAATCGTACTAAAAACTTATTTAGAAGTTATTGGTTTGAATCAATCTGGCAAATGTGACCCTGGACCACACATTTTTTTTAAATTAAGATTAAGACATAATCTGATTAAGTTTTCTATTGATTTAAGGTTTGTTATGATAGGAAAATATTTGGCTGAGATTTTAAACAATATAAAAATATTGTTCAGTTGTCTTTGTAAACTGAGTTTACATTCAAGCCATATTAAATTTTAGCTTTTACTTTATATAGTAACTTTACAGTTAAATACCGTAATTTCATTACCTCACATAATGTTAATATACCAACCTATTAAAGTACTGAAATCTGTTTTGTACCTTTGAAATATACTGATAAGCACAGAATTCAGGTGGTGATGACAACTTTTAAATATGAACATATATAGAAGGTGCTCAGTGTCATTCACACAAGCACTAAACACCATCATGGTGAGGCTCATTAAACCGAAATATGCAATAAACATTAATTTAACAACATTAGATGTAACATACAACCCTAATAAACATAATTGATACAAAAAACTAAGAAGAAACATAGTTATTTTAAAGAAAAAACATCAAATTCCCACAAAATTTGAAATGCAATGAAGGGAATTCTGGAAATGTCAGTTTATGGTTTTTCCCTGTAAATTTTACAGGAATTTACCATTAACCATTTAACAGGTTTTTACTGTAGCATTTTCACAGTTTTTTACCGTTAAAGTCATTTTTCACAGTGTAGTCTCATCTAATAGATTTCCAAATGAAATGAAAAGCATTCTTCTCATATTTCACTCTAAAAAGTTTGTGGTGGGTCTCAAAGGTAATGATATCAAGTGGGTCCTAGCATTAAAAAAGTTTACGCTATATGTGTAATAATGGCTAAGTGAAGTTCGCTCTGAGAAAAAAATTAATCAATATAACCTTTTTTCCAGAGGTTACTGAAAGCCTTGACATTTTGTTTCATACATTGATTTATGCATTTTAAAACATGGATTTAAAGAAAAGACAGTATACCGATGTGTTTTTAATGATAGTTGCACCTACTTCAGACTAATAGTTTAAAAGCCAAGCTGATAAAAAAAATGCAGTAAAATAGGAACCAATAGCTTTTTGACTTGATAAGAAAGGGCTTTTCTTTTATGGCCTCACTTTATTTGGACTACTTTCTGCTGAGCACTTGCTGTTTGAACAGTCTTGGAGAAGCAGTAAAAAGCTGCAAATGCAGCTTCATTAAAGAGCCTGAACCCTCGCCAAACAGAGACCATGTGAAAGAAAGCGACACCAAGGTCGTTGTCCCTCACCTTGGCACAAACATGTGTCATCTAGCTCTCTGCTGTGAAGGATCACTATACATCTCTCCATTCAGCCGTATTTGATGTGGCACTCACCTGTCACACTCTCTGGACAGATGAGAAGAGAATCTCTCCTCACGAAGGCCCGCCAATCAAAGCACCTGACAGTGGCCTCAAAGAGGGTTTGACGGAGGGCCTGTTGACACCCCTCAGCCGGCGCCCCTCTTCTTTTAAGCCCCACTTCTCCCTAACATCTGCAGCAAGATGAAACAGAATCATAATTGGGTGCAATCACGCAAGAGGCAAAGCCAGAGCGCTTCTTTTACAGACATGCTAACATTACAACATGCCCAGCGCTCTTTATCTTCAAGAAAACATTGTATTAAAGAGCTGTATTATCTTTAATGTAAACAGTTTTAATTGTCTTAATCTAGATATATTACACAGGTAGATAGATAGGTAGATTACATTTTAAATTATATTAAAATATAAAACTTGTTGACAAATGCAGTCATATATAGTCAGACTGAAAATGAACTTTTAAAGTGCATGTGGAAGCACTGTGTGTCTCTCTGCAGAGTATGCACACTTATACAGATATATAAAGACAATATACATAAAAGACACTCAAAGGACAGCAGATATAAGCACACACAAAGTCAAAGTTACAAAGTCTGTATTTTTTTTTCTCTCTCGCTCTCTCGCTCTCTTCATTCTTCTTTCACTGCATTTGTATATCGATTGCACCCACCTCTCCTTTCATTCAAGTCAGTGGCTTCACTAGAAAGCTCAAACACTTCAATGTGACACTCAAAGGGCCCCTACAAAAGGTGTTTGTGTGTCAGGCACAAGAATGTTCCCTCTAATCACTTTCGCAGTGAGAGGAGGGGATGCGAGAGAAAAAGAGGGCAAAAGAGAGAGGATTAAAACAGCGGAGTGTGTTTTCTCCGCACTATGTTTAATCAAATACTTTTGAGAGCAGCATTTCCCAAAAGATCAGTGTCTCAAAGAGACTGCGTTTGAAAGATGTACCTGACCCTGTTTTCTGACGTATGTCAGCGTGTGATGAGCTGACGTTTGAGCACAAACAGAGAGGAAGAGGGGTGTTGTCTGACTCTGTTCTCACTTCAAACTATATCATATAATTTTTTTATACATCAAGTCTGTAGAATATTTTGGGACCGCCCGCTTTTGACTGCCTCAGAGCAGGATTCAGCCCTGACTGCTGACTGCTGATTTATATAGCTCAGAGAGACTTCTAAAAGAGACTTTTAAGTTGGTTTCATTTAGGTAGGCCTATCAAGTTCTCTTAAAAAATAAATTATAGAATGGACCATCTGGGTATAAACTCTATAAGTAGGCTTTTTATATGCATCAGCTTCAATGACAAAATGATATGGTTTTGTAAACTATATTTGGATAGAACTGCATGTCATACATTGCACGCTGCATGCAACCTGCTTGAAGAATGAGCAAGAAACAAACATGCTTCAATTCGCATAAACCACATATTCATTAAAGTTATTGGCTTAACAGACTCATCAACACTCAGGTATTCAGCTTTAGGCACATCCTTTGTAGATTCCATATTTCATTTTATGTGAATAAAAAACTAGGTTTAAATGGATAGTAGACCTTTGAATTAAATCTGTCTTATCTTAAGCTCCTATAAATCAAGTATCAATTTCACAGTCCTTTGCACTGATATGCATGCATTTATTTTTTATTATTTACTATTTTATCCTTCATCCTTCATTTAACATCAAAGTACACAACAGCACAACTCAAAATAAATTCAATTCAGCCTTTTTTAATGGACAATTAAATTTCATTGATCCTTATTTTGTTTTTAAAACAAAAAGTTTGTGATAATGAGATATCTTCTGAAACCTTAAATACGGTAGATATGATATAACTGGGGTCTTTTTCTCTGGATACCTTAAGTAATGTCTCCATTTCCTCTCTTAATCTTGTCGAGGAGTAGCATTGAAATACATGTATCTGATCTTTCATATGTGTTCTTACTAAATGAAGGATGTCTTTGATTTGACAAGCCTGTGCATTACTCAGTCTTCGGAAGTAGTTTAAATATCTCAGCCCCATGGTGTCATGATTTGAGGGCCTTTTCTTTCTCAAGGAATGGGAAAAGGGCCACAGGCTTTTCCTACTGTGTGTGTGTATGTCTGTGTGTGAGAGTGGCAGGTGATTTGAGGCTGTTTTGATATAAGAGCTGGAGGAATGTGCATGGGTACAGTAATCTTTGCGTGCAGGAGAGTGTCAGAAGGGGGTCGGATAGGCAAAGATGAGGTAAGTGCTCACAGCTATGAAACCGTATCTTGGACAGATTAAAAGGCATTTTCCTCTGTTCCTTTCAGCTTGTCCAGGTGTTAAGTCCTTGACATGTTCCTCCATGTGTAAGGTTTCTTAGTGTGTGTGTGTGTGTGTTCACGCTCTCTTTGAGATTTGAGGCAAACACTTTTACTGTAAACGAAGCCTTTGAACTGTAATTTAGTTACAGTACAGATGTTGGTTTTCTTGATAAACGATGAAAAAGTACTTGATAGTTGTCTGAAACACATTGTGATTTGTTTGTTACACAATTCAAGTAAAACTTATTGTGTATTAGTGGAAAAAAGCAGGTGGGTACTGAATACATGCACTAAAAATAATTCTACAAATGTTCTCCATTCTGTTTTCAAGTACAAATTACAGACTGAAAAGTATAGGTAGTTTAGTAGCCTTTCTTTCTGTGACAACTGGAGCTGCAGAAATGCTGATAAACAGAGTTCTCCCAGACACAACCGCTGATTAGCATTGAAGACTTGACTGTTCCGGCTTGTCCTCATACCTGTGCAGGTAATGCTGTCCAAGACGTCAGCAGCTCTCAAACATACGCACAGAAATCCCTCTCTCAGTTCATGGTGTGATCTACACCTAATTGCACATAAGTGCCCATTTCATCTAATGAAAGAACTTTTTGTGTCTGTTTTGTATTTTCCTGGAAGATAAGCTGCCTTCTGGGTAGTATTTAGTTTTAATTTTCAATCACACGTAAAGAGATAATTCACCAAAAAGTTACATTTCTTTGATCATTTACTCACCTTCATGTCGTTCCAGACCTGCATGACTTTCTTCTGTTTAACCCAAAAGAAGATGTTTTGTTATTCTTGCTCTTTCCCACAATTAGCTTATAAATATCCAACACAGTCTCATGACCAATACCTACATATTTTACGAAGTGGCTAATTCATGGAAATTTGTACAGGCCTCACTCGTACGATTTTTAACGATTTGTCTAAAACCTCACTGACGGGTAGGTTTAGGGGCGGGGTTAGGTGTAGGTCATTTATACAAATTCATACGAATTGGCACCTCGTAAAATATGTAAGATTTAGCAAAAATCGTGGTTTCACTTTATTTTGATGGTCCCTTTAACGTATTCTGTTGATTATAAGTAACATTGCACCTACATATCTACTTTATCTCAATAGAGTGCTAGCAGAGTATTAGTAGACTGGTAGGGTTAGGGTTAGAATAGGTTGATATGTACTTGCAAAG
>JAUCMR010000160.1:14377450-14412750 GCA_032357425.1 Enteromius argenteus
GTAGAGCGTCTTTTGGGAGACCATCACAATAAAGAGTTAGCAGATATTAATTACAGAGTGTACTAATATTCTAATGACAGTTAGTTGACATGTAGGTGCAAAGCTACTTATTTTCAACAGATTGTTCAAAAGGGACCATCAAGATAAAGTGTTACCAAAATCGTATGAATTTATACGAGTGAGGTCGTACAAATTAGCTACCTCTTAAAATATGTATATGAATTAACGTGAGTTCGGGCTGGTATCATAAAATTTCTCCATATGACTTGTGTGCTTTAATTCAAGTCATGTGACTGATTTGTATAGTGAACAGACCAGATTTTGTCAATGCTCACTAATCATTTTCTCTTCATTAAATGTGTTATCTCAAGAACTACTGTGACTAGATCCTTGAGCTTGAGAACTGAATCAGTACAATCTCTTCATTTTTGTGAACCACTAGAACCAAGATTTGACTTGTTCATGAATCAGACATCATTACGTCCTACTGGGTGAGCTGTAAGTGAACTAGGATGAATGTCAAGATGGATGTCAAGATATCCAATGATTAACATCTTAAATTTCAGCCTGTTCCTCACACAAAGCTATTGTATGACTTCAGAAGACTTGAAAATGTAGAGCATATGGACCACTTTTATTATACTTTATGCTGCTTTTACATCCTTTTGGAAGCTTGAAAGCTCCAGTCCCATTCATTGTAATATCACAGAAAAGAGCAGCCAGTACATCATTCAAAATGTTGCATGAAAATGATTTGTCTTGGAGAATCACGGGGGGGTTAAATACCTTTCATAATAAAGGTATATATCTCTTTTTGCCCAAATAACTATCCTTATTTTTTAGGCCTCTGTCATGACTCGTTTTCCGGTTTCTCTCTTTTTGTCTCTTTTTACACCACCCACCCATGATGACTCCAACGCTCATGTCATTTATTTTTTGTTCCATTCTCTTCTCTTGGTGTGTGTGGAATTGTTTAATTTCTGTGAGAGGTTCAAGCAAACACAGAGTTCCAGGGAAAATGTGTGAGTTCCCTTCCTCCTGTCCTGCCTAATCCAAATACAACTTCAGAGGAAGAGACGCTCCACATGTGGCTGCATGAAAGGAAACGCCGAACCTCGGGTGAAAAGACAACACATGAATGGAAATATCACGTCCCCTCATCTTATCCCACACAGTTCCTCTGAAAAAAATCTCTTTCAGTTAAAATAAGGCCGTTATATGTAAACGCCTGAGAATCGTGCATCTTCAATATATTTCTCCTCAATATACATCCACAAAATTAATGTATATTTTAGCCTATGATAATTTTTTTTGTGCACATTTTTATTGCAGAATATCCCATGTATTAGCCAAGACCTGAACAACCATTCAGATTGATTAATCTTGTTAATGGAGTGATGGACAGGTAAAGTAATTTAGAATAAAAATGAGTTGTTTCTTTAGCATTGGCTTTGTTTCTTTCTTCAAGTCTCCCTATACATACAGATCGCTGTTCCTAGTTTCTGATGTATATGGCACACTAAATTGGAAACACATTCGCAAAATCATTAATCGAAATCTGATTGGCTGACTTTTAGAGGATTTTCAGGAGGCTAGTTTGATGTGGTCTTTAATGGTTAACAAAGACTGTTCACAAAAGTTGTGGCAAAGAATGCATCACATTAGCAGCTAAATGCTGAATTTAAAGGCAGGGTAAGCAATTTTTCAAAAATGCTTTAGAATACAGAGCCAGGCCGAGTACCTAAACAAACTTGTAGCCAATCAGCTGTAAGGGGCGTGTCTACTAATGATGTGGAGGAGAGTGCGTTCAGTAAACAGCCGAGCCGAGCAACAGAAAGATAAAAAACAAAAAAGGAAAATGTCTGCAGAACGATAAGGCAAGAAGTAGGACTCGTGTAAATATCGGATCAGCTTTCCACTGCTGGAGAAAACTCAAAGAGCAGAAAGGCCTGCTATCGGATGTCAAGATTGCTTTGGTTCTTCTCCATAGGTGAGTAACACCGTGTTTACACCAGACGCCACGCCACGACAGCTTAAAGTCTGCCTGCACTGGACGCGATAAAACGACCATTGAAAATTATTTGAAATTTGTGTCAGCAAGTCATAAATAGAAAGCGGCAGCAGTTTTCTGCCGGAGATTTGTCGTGCCACTCGCGTCCGGTGTAGAAAGCATCCAATTATATAATGACTTCTATTGTATTTTGTCGCGCTGCTCGCGTCCCGTGTAGACACACTGTAACACTGGTTCTGCTTTGTTTCACAGAACTAATTGTTGTCTGGGTTGCTTAGGCTACATATGTGTAGGGCGGAGCTATCAAAATAGGGGCGAGGCCTTTTTGGGGTAGAGGAGTGTTTGTTTTGGTGATTTCAAATATCAACACTGGCTTCCAGAAATCGCTAACCCTGCCTTTAAGAACGTTTGTTAAGCTCACAGGTAGATGTATTTAGTTAAACATAACTACAGTATATCAGAAAAAGTACCATTTACCAAGCTTGGCCAACCCATTGCAAAAGAATTCTCACGTGACCTTATTTTATTAGTTGTATGTCCTATACATCTGTCAATGAAGATAAGGTGAAGTACCCTCACTAATCGGTGCGGCATATGCCAGTCATTGAAGTTTATCATTCAAGTTTATTGTGTGTCGTTAATTTTTATGAGTTGTATTATTGTGGCGCTTTGTCTTGGCTGAACTTTTAGGGGTTTTGTTGTGTTTGTTCAGTCATGTCAGCACTCTGCTGCAGGACTTCTTAAAGCCTTTGCCTCTTAGAAGGAAGTCCCAAGGATCACGGGAGAAGGGGAGCGCTAGAATGAAGGAGAAAGTGAAGGAGGAAGAAATCAATGGAGAAAATTTTGCTGCAGGCTCGCTTAGTTTTATCTGCCTTTGAACGAGTCAGCTTTAATTTGACTTTGATCTCAATTTGCTGCCGCATGAATTGGCTTCCATGTGCTATAATGAATGGAGAGGAAAGTTTTCTGGAGGATTTTCCTTTTCCAAAGCCCTCTCGCTCTCTCTCTTTCATCATCTCTCTTTTCCCTCCCTCTGTCTCTCATACTCGGGCCCAAAAATAAAGCCTCCGAAAGTGCCCTTTCTATTTGTAATTTCCTCAGATGGATCGAGACGGCTCTAAATCATCAAATTAAGTCGACTGAAGAGTCCTATTAGATATTTTAACCAAGCTAAAACTCTCCTTGAAGCCAGTGATTAAATTTGTTTATGCATAAGTGCTGCAAACCCGAGTGAAGTTTGAGTCCTCCGCTGAAAGTTTCCCAGAATGCCTTTAGTAATAGTACAGAATGTCTTACTTAGGACATAAGAGAATAAATGAAAGCTGCTTAGCACTCGAAGCTTAGGGGAAAGGACTTCTTTTTAATCTATCTTTTCGCTCACTCGCGCTCTCTCTTTCATCAGACTTTAAAGGCAGTCGGTTCACAGGTCTGCGGGATGAAACAGTCACAGACTTTGTTGAGATAGTCATAATTCACTGGTCTTTTCACAGCTCCCTGCATTCAGAGGCTTCTACGGACCTGGGCAATTAAACATAGTGCTAGTTTGGGAATCGCTCCCTTACGGGCACTGCTTTCTGGGCGCTTTATTCTAAAGGCTATGACATGATGTTTAGGATCAGCCTTCGGCTTTTGTTAGTCAAAACACGCGTAGACGCTCTCGCTCTCTCTCCGGAGCATGTACATTAATCTTTGCTGAGGCCCACTGCAAACACCCAGTTGTAAATGCATTAGCGAGAGGTATTCATGGCTGAATAGGGTGAAGAATGAGAGACAAAGTGTGGTGATGGCAGTAATAAAGGGATTGCTCTCAGATTCTCTCATACACACACAGACGCCTCACTTCCTTTCTCAAGGGAAGTAACAGGTTGACACAATGAACAGCTGGACGGATTCTCACTGACACCCCTCCCTTTAAACACACACACACCGCTCTAGACATTTGCCTGAATTTTAGTTTTAAACACTAGTTCAATTACTGTTGAGGAATAAAAGCAATTGTGTTTCATTATCAGCTGTCCTTTCTAATGACAAAAAATAGCTCACACAAAAATGAAAATACTGTGATAATTTATTCACCTTCTTCTCTGGAACATAACTTTTTTTGGTTTGTTCTGTAGTTTGTTTTGTTTGCCTGTACAATGGAAAATTATTGGTCAACATAACACTACCAACATTCGTAAAAATATATTTTGCGTTCCTAAACAACAGTATGCTGCAAATTATAGTTAATTATCTCATGTAATGCAATACCTAAATATGAAATAAAATAAAGTTTTTTATGTAAAGTAAAATTCAAAAACTTTGCCTGATACAAATAAAGACAAAAGAAATGGTATTTATTTTATGATTGATTTTATTTGGTATACAAAGACAGAGGAATGTACACAGAGGTGCTCTGTTTAGATTATTCTCATGTTTAAGGGTCATTTCTCCAGATAATGCTCTTTTTCATAAATGTAAAGGAGTGTTAATGTCAACATTATCATTTACATCAAGTTTGCGAGTTAAAACATGAGTTCAATGATGCAATTCAAATCAGTCTCTTTTAATTATAACTATTACTTCAGATATTTAGTTTATATGTAGTTTTATGTTTCAACTAAGCAATAATATTTATCATTGCACAAATAACTTATTGCATTACTAACATATAGCTGGTTCAGCACAGAATATCCAGCCCAGTCTCACGGCAATTCATACATATTTTACAAGGTGGCTAATTTGTACAAATTCATACGACCTCATTTGTACGAATTCATACAAATGACCTACACCTAACCCCGCCCCCTAAACCTAGCCGTTACTGGTTTTAGACAAATCATACAAAATCGTACGAGTGAGGTCGTACGAATTTGTACAAATTAGCACGAATTTTCCACCTCATACAAATACGTACAAATTGGTCGTGAGACTGTGGAATATCATACGTACAATATAGGCTCAATTAGTAACCACATACAACAGTCTTAAGGCTAGAATACACTGCACAGCTTTTTTCCCTCAGACTTTTGGCCCAATTTAGAGTCTAGAAGAGTCAGTGTTCCAAAAATCAGAGCCAGTCTACAGATTTTAAACAATCAGAGATGACAGATTTCACAGAAAATCACATAGTAGATGATGGTCACAGACTGTGATTTTGTTACTTTTTTTTACTTCAGACTTTGATTCTGTCCAGTTGGAAGTAAAAAGAAAATAATATGCCTAATACTTTTCATTTGTCATGTGTCTCCTAGCAACAAAGTGCATGTTTCTGCATGAGTTTGTTGTGTTCGGGACGACTTGGAAGTAGTGTGTGATCTTCAGTTGTTTAATGTATGATGCCCAGTTTTTCTCTGTAACTGTTTACAAAGTCATCAATGATGCCTAGTGTTTTAAAATCTGTTCAGAAGTTATGTAGTGTATTCCAGCCTTTAACAAAACCCAGAACACCTAAGCCATCACTACGATTTAAAAAAAAGAAAAGAATTTTATCTTGTTTGTCTACAAAGTAATAAATATAGTCTTTGTCTATGTGTGTTGGTGTTAAAAGATCTGGATTATCTGAGAGGCGAGTCAGGGGTCGATTGCAATGAAAAGGCCAGCATTTTAGTATAGGGATAAAGAAGAGGACTCTAATCTAATTTGACTGGAGTGTGTGTCTGTGTGTGCGTCTTCTCAGTAAGAGAGTACTGTGGGAATAACCCAAGAAGGCCTTCTGTGTGAATGGTTCCTCCTGAGCCAAAACCAGTGGGGTGTCCCCATATCCTCTTTTTTCCATCCCTCTCTCTTTCCATCACCCCTCCTCATTCCTAACCCACAGGACTACTGATTCCAGCCCGGCCACTCAGACAGAGACAGATTAGATGACAAAAAGAAGGCAAAAAACATAGAGTCCCTCCTGATAAGTGACTGACACTCAAGTGCCCCAACAAGAACTCTGGGTACTTTTCAGTCACTTCATTATGTCAAAAGTACTTTGCAGACGTAAATACTGTTCTAAAATCTAAATATTGAAGAAGGATCCAATTTTCTTACAGTGTTTCTTCACACGAGACAGCTTCAGTGTGGACAACTGAATGCCTTTGCATTTAAAGCCGTGATTCTCACATATATACTTACCCACATTTAAAGGTTTAATCTTTAATAAGCACATTTGCAATTAAATGACACAGACAAATCATTGGGGTTGTAAAAGATGTCATTTCAGTGTTTGGCCTGCCTGTCTGGGGTTTGTGTGAACACTCAAAGTGACTAAGTTCAGTTAAAAGATGGCCACTTGAAAGCTGAATGAGGTCAGAACGAAGAGCGGCTCTGAAGACGGGCTCTGAAAGTGAGCTTCTGACACTTCTATTACTAACACAACACATGAAGTCATCCGTGTTTACAACGCACATCAGAGCTCTCCATCAGCTCAAGCTCACAAATCATCCCGACCGCAAGAAATGCAATGTTTTGATGTTGTTTCAGAGGCCTTTGTTTATTGATTATCTCTGATGTGATCCAGTTTTTGGGTTGTGAAAAACAAGCTTATAATGTGGATTATATGTGTCATAAATTAAAATAAACTAAGCCAAATATGTTAATGCCCAATGAAGGTTTTTTTGTGGTGAATGTTACAAAAATATAAATGTGTCATACATAAAAAAAAGATTATTTACAATTCAGAATTTACTTTTTGAAGTTTTTTTAATGCAGTGCTTTTCAGCTGTCAGTGCTAATTCTTAAAACAATGGAAAATCTATTCATGTTTTTAAAGTGAGTCTGGATGATTATATGTCTGATATACAGTATAAAGGGACACATTAAGATTGATCAATAAATTATATGTTATTGAACCATTAAAACCATATGTGCATAAAACACAGCAGGCTTTGAAGTAGTCAAGCACTTAAATTATTAATCGAAGAGCTCACAAGCCTTTCCTCAAATCATCTGACCCTTTAGAGAAGTGAGGCGAGATTTTAAACAGCCTTTTGCATTTTGAAAATGAGGGCGATCTATGCAATGAGGGGATTAATTTTGTAGTCTGTGATTCTGAATTCTTACTCAGGAAGACATGTCTGCACCGCTGTATAACTTTCATCCTTTGCTGGTCTGTCAAGAATGAATGAATTTCACACATGCTCACGCAATCGCAGAGAGTTCTGACTTAAATTTAATACTTTTGGGTAGAGACTATAGATGCAGAATATTAAAAACAGGCCCTTCTTTTAAAGAGGAGTCTATAAATACATGGCACAGTATGTTTGATGTAAGACTGGTTGCATAAGTAAATTACATATATATTTGTTTAAAAGTGTGCAGTCTTTGTGGTTTTGAAAGAGGTCTCTTGTGCTCACCAAATATGTTCATTTACAAAAATACAGTAAAAACAGTTAAAAAACAGTTTGTAAAAAAATTGCTAAATATTATTACAATTCAAAATAAATGTATTCTTATATTTTAAAAAGTAATATATTCCTATGGCAAGGTGGAATTTTTAGCAGCCATTACTTCATTTATTTATATTTTCAGTATCTTCAAAAAAAAATTCTAAAATGAGCATTTTTATCAAGCTCCAATATTTATATTCAGTTATTTACATAGAAAAACACCTATAAATTGCCATTAGAGTAAAACTGCTGAACTTATAGGAGCCTTGATCAATTTAGTACATTCTTGCAGAACAATAACAGGCTTTCATTATATATTTTTACCCTCAAAAAAATTGTTTTTTTATTTTTATTTTTTTACAAGCACTATTTGGCATCTGGATTTTATTTTCTTAATTTTTAAAATTATTATATTGATTATTATTATTATCATAAATTATTACAATACTATAAAATAGTGCTGTCAAACAATTAATCACGATTAATCGCAAACAAAATAAAGGTTTTTGTTTACATAATATATGTGTGTATAATGTGTATATTTATTATGTATATATAAAAATAAAACATGCATGTATATATTTAAGAAAAATATATTTTATGTTTATATATATATATATACATAATATAAAATATAAGAATATAAATATATAAATGTATATACATTAAATAATTTTTCAAAATACTGTATATACTGTATGTTTGTGTATTTATATATACATAATAAATATACACAGTACACATACATATATTATGTAAATATTTTTTTTTTATTTTGGATGTAATTAATCATGATTAATTGCGATTAAATGTTTATTTTCTTTGTCGTACATATTTAGGTTTTGACAGCATTACCAGTCATGCCTTTCAAGTATAAAAAGTATAAAGAAATATATAATCTTTATACAAATACACTTGATGTCACAAGTATGCAACCTGATTCATAGTAAAATATTGAGACATGGTAAGCAGATTAAAACTAGTCCTCATGTATCTGTAACCAACACGGCCTTCAGGTCCTAAATCCACTCGTCAAACCACACACATACTGCAATGTAAAAATAAGCTGTACGAATTCAAGCTGATACTTGAATTTTTCCCCAATGCACTATTTGAAGTGTGCAGAGATTCACTTTGACTTTTTTTGCAACTGACGACTGTAGGAGGATCAGTGAGGAAAAAAGACATTTTGTCGAGGAGGATGAGGTGGTGAGGATGACCTTCGTGTCCACCTCGTCTCAGATGTAGGCTTCTCCTGTTGTACCACATTCTCGGCATGTAACACGTCACCAAAAAACATAAGCTTTGACTCTTAGGAAAAAAAAAAAAGCTAATAAGATTTCCATTCATTTAAACTTATCAAAATTCCCACTAGAGCCCGGGGAGCTTTCTTTCTCGCAACCCTCTTTTCTTTCATCCATGGTTAAATATGTAAATAAAATGTCTAAAGTCATTCTTCAAAGGGGAACAAAAGAAAAAAGGGGGGCTGAGAGAGGGGGGAGTCAGCCCTAAAATGCCTTCCTTTCTCCATAACATTAGCCAGAGGGGGGCCAGCTTCTAGGCAGAGAGGAACAGCAGGGGAGCGCACAGGCTCCATAGAATCACACATCTCCCCAATCCCTCACACACAAAAAACATGAAATATCTTTTCAGTCTGAGCCATCAAAGGGCCTCCCTTCTCTTTATTAGTTACAGAATTATCTCACACTTTCTGATTTCCACCAAGATGGAACCCAGCGAGCTGCTGCTGCTGCTGTGCTTTGGAAGAGATAAAGTTCATGTGTGTGTGCGTTTGTGAGTGGGTGGGTGTGTGGGTATAAAGGATAACTGTAGAACGGACCGAGTATGAAACGGTGAGGGTGGTGGATGCTAGACGCAGAAATAAACAAACACAAAACATGAAAGGGAGAAAGTAGGAGCTGCCAAGGCTACTGATGATAAAGATTGAATGGTCATGATTCGGTGCTCTGTTCTTCTGCCATTCTTCAAAGCAATATCCTCGTGGACTGCAAAACAATCACAGAACAGAAACGTGTAAAATAAACCGGGAGCAAATCAGCTGAGGTTGGATGCGCAACGGCACGGGTATCCCGTTACGATTCTGTCTCGCTATTATATTTATGTTTTAGAAGCGTCAATCAGTGAGCTAATGAGGCTGTTTGTGTGCTTCATACAGCGCTCTGATATGTTACACATCCTGAAAGGCTTCATTAATAGCAAAAGCGATGAAAAGGTGTTTACATATCAAAGCAAAGGAAAATGATGATATGTATGTACATGTGATCCTTATTATTAACAGCACCAGGGTTAAATGGCATGTCAAACAGGCATTTATGAACAATGTTTTTATTAAACTGGCCTAACCTTGTTTGCTGGTGTTAATTGGTCTTTCAGAATTGTCAGACTGACTGGTTTTAGGGAGGTTTTGGGCTCTTTGACTTGGGTACAAGACTGTTTTCAGCACGGTAGTAGGCTAAATGTATACTTTGAGTTGCGTTATAATAGTATAAGGTACTGTAAGGTAAAAATAAAATGTGTAAGGTCTTGTAAACAGTTCGAACCGAGTTTAGTTTACATTTGGCAGACACTTATTGCAAAGCAACCTACATTGCAGTTTATTGCATTTTATTAGTTTGTGCAGAAAATGCATGACCCGTATGTCATGTTTTTCCAAAACTTGAACTCCTCAAAATAAGAGACAGCAACTTCAGCTTAAATTGAATTAGGTGGATTTGCTGTGTTGTGCAACGCTCTGCTGTTTAAGCTGAAGAATACCAGGTGAATGTTGTAAAGTCTTTAAACAAAACCTGTTTGACAGACTGTCTGTTTACATTTTGACGTCCAAATGAAACATAAACTATTGCAAAATCACATATAAATGTTATCAGGGTGCAAAATGTGTTGATACCAAATTTCAAGAATCCTGAAAATACTGATACCAAGTGGTGCTCAGTATGGCTTTAAGTGTATTATATCGAGTTTGTTAATGTCTCTGAGGAATATCAATAGTGATTAAAGTGGCTGAGATTATCTCAGTCTTGTAAATTGTCTCACACAACTCAAAGAAGGACTGGCTTAGTTTCGTTTTTTAAATATGTTGAAAAGCACTTTACAAGCTGTCATAAAAAAGCTCTCAGAGTCTCCAGAAAACCACGGTCATCAGGTGTTGCACAGATAAATCATGGTTTTACTGGGTAACATGAGAGAGCACTGTGCTATCTGGTATCTCTTGCTCCATGAGGCCCTCTGTGTCTTCTTCATAGCTGCCACATGAGACTAACCAACACGAGCTAGCTCAAGCGAAGACAATTTATTTTCACCATCTTTTTGAGCAGATGTAGCTATAGCATGAAGTACACTTCTTTTTCATTAACACTGCTGAGTGTTTATCTTACTGAAAATGGCCAATGGAGCATTAACCATCATCTCTGACTGTTGAACTCTGATAGGTCACCTCCATAATATCAAAACTTTAATAAAGTGTGCTATGGGAGTTGGCATGCATAGATATGACCCTAAGGAGTGTGCCATGGATACAGCCCTGAGCACTGAGGTAAGACGGGCTTGCCAGTCCTTAGCATCAGCATGAGTCTAAGATGAATCCACTAAAACAAGACTGAAAAGCTCTTTGTCTAAGAATTCATCCTTAAGGCATTTTTATCCTGTACTCTCACAAGTATTTACGATTGAGAGCAGAGGGTGAAGAATGGAAACTGTATAAGTTAAGAATGTCTTTTATGTCATTACACACCCACATCTGCTTACAAGGCCACTTGTTCTGCGATTGCATGTTGAGGGCATAATTTTACATATTCATTTGAAGCACTGAAATGGCAGCGGATTTATAAAAGCACTCAGTGTTGTGTACAAAACTTTAGAATTAATTTGATTTCTGGCACAGCGTAGTCTTTGTTATTCGAGCATTGGAGTGAATTGTTCATTTATGACAAGTGAATTACGACAAAATGACACTTTGGAACTTAAATAATGCATTTTAGAAAATGATGTTTATGTTTAAAGAAAGAGGCAGTCGAGGTCCCAGGAGCACTAAACACGTCGGTAGTCTTTTGATTTATGAGTAAAATGAGGTCTGTGGTTAACATTCCTGTAAGAGACTTTCATTTTGTTGTAACATAAATTACATACAGTCATAACTCAAATGTGAATTTTGAAAACTATTTGTGTTTTCTGAACATTTTAGGTGTTTTGTAAAACAATTTATACTTGCATAGCAATTTATGTATGTATATATATATATATATATATATATATAAACGTTGTTAACTAAAAAATGCACATAATGCTACATTATGTTAGGCTATTTTTTACTCATAAACTAAAAAGCATTTTAAAATATACTCCTTAGGACTTCCAGAAGGAATGTCTGAACAGGATAAAGACTAATGTATTTAGGCTACTCTGCATAAACGTCAAAAATCTCTCTGGAAATTGCTTAGAAGAAAGTGAAAGTGTAACATTTTTGATCATATGACATTTCGATTTTTTATTAATAACATCTTAAGCCACATGGTTTCATTTTTTTGGCATTTAGATGCTTGGGGTTGAGAGTAAAGACACATACACTCTAGCCATCAGTTCAGTCAACAATAAAAAGCGAGGGGAATTTCAAGGAATAAAACTCTCCTTTCTCTCCACTCTCTTCCCACAATGGTCGGAGCGTGAAAATCGTCAGTTGTAGAGAGAAAAGGGACACATCTCGACTGGAAAGCCACCGAATCCTTTTGGTCGTCCTCGGCGAGAGATTTCTCGCTGACTTGCGCCTAAAAGTGTATCGTAAATCATCAGAGGGATTTCGTCAGGGAGAGAAAACAACAACAAATGGCCAGTGAGTAATTTACTGTGATCTTGTGGTAAAATGGTGAGGAGGATTTGAGGTCTACACAGCCAGTTCCGCACGGTTTAAGGATAATCAGTGTGTCAGTTTGGGCTTTCTTATGTAAAGCAGCTGTCTTTGAAGGCGGATCTTTTGGCAGGTTAGTTCAGGACTGTGGTGGAGGAGCTCAGACACAGACAGCGCGCGAGGCAGCGAGCAACTCTTGACGGAGCAGCGGAGTGTCTGGAGACGAGCTGAAGTAAATATTCACACGTTTACCGGGCGGATTCATTCATTCGTTTTCAGATGACTGCGATAAAACGACGCCGTGCCTTCAGTTTGTTCAGTTTGGATACACGTTGCGGAGGATGAATGTGGAAAAGTAACGCGAGAGCGAGTTGAGAAGTAAGTGTACTTTCGTGAGGAAAACATTATCTCAGAGGAGAGGACCAAAAGAGCTTCAGAAGAAGGAATTATCAACTGTGGACTGAGAATTGAACACGAACTGTGTGAAAACTCTTTATATGGTGAAAGCTGTCTACTTATTTATCTTATTTTTTGACAGATATTACTTTTGAACTTAACTGATTGTTTGGAATCTGAGTTACTGACTCACAAAGGAAAACAAGTTTTCTTTTTAACTAATTCACCCTCATCTTGCTCGTTTTTTGGAATAACTTTTTACTAAACCAGATAAAATTATACAGAGCAAAAATGAAGCAACTTTTCTAGTAAAACATGCAGAGCTTTTTTTGAAAGACAATCCCTGCTAAATGAATTCATATTAAAAGACAATGTTTACCACCACTTTTGGACTCAGCCTTGTGCTGCTGTGCATGGCCGGGTTTTGTTCCGCTATCAGCTCCATTGACCCGGACCGACCAGGTGAAGGAAGATGCCAGGAGATCGCCATTCCGCTCTGTAAGGACATTGGCTACAACTTGACAGTCATGCCGAACTTAATGGGACATGAAGATCAGAGTGAAGCGGCCATAAAGCTGCACGAGTTTGCTCCGCTGATTGAGTTCGGCTGCCACAGTCATCTGAAGTTTTTCTTGTGCTCGCTCTATGCTCCCATGTGCACGGAGCAGGTATCCACACCCATCCCAGCGTGCCGAGTAATGTGTGAGCAGGCAAGGCAGAAGTGTTCTCCAATCATGGAGCAGTTTAACTTCAACTGGCCTGAGTCACTGGACTGTTCCAGACTGCCAAATAAAAATGACCCCAATTATCTCTGTATGGAGGCACCCAACAACGGCACAGACGAGCCCCCGAAAGGCTCCCACACTCAGCCACCAGACTCCCGACCCCCTCGGCCAGGTAACAGCCAAGAACTGCCGATAAAGGAAAGGGTCGGTAAGGCGACATGCCACAACCCTGGAAAGTTTCATTTTGTTCAGAAGAGCGAGTCCTGTGCTCCCAGGTGTTACTCCAATGTTGATGTGTACTGGAGCCAGGGTGATAAACGATTCTCCATGGTGTGGATTGCTATCTGGTCCATCCTGTGCTTCATTTCCAGTGCCTTTACCGTCCTCACCTTCCTCATCGATCCACAGCGCTTCAAGTACCCTGAGCGGCCGATAATTTTCTTGTCTATGTCATATTGTGTCTACTCGGTGGGCTTTCTTATAAGACTTTTCGTGGGGGTGGAAAATGTGGCCTGTGACCGTGACAGTGGCGTGCAGTACATCATCCAGGAAGGCTTGGAGAGCACTGGCTGCACTATAGTCTTCCTCATTCTTTATTACTTCGGAATGGCCAGTTCCCTGTGGTGGGTCATTCTGACTCTCACGTGGTTCCTCGCAGCTGGGAAAAAATGGGGTCATGAGGCCATCGAAGCCAACAGCAGCTACTTCCATCTAGCGGCATGGGCCATACCAGCTATTAAGACCATCATGATCCTAGTTATGAGGAAGGTAGCGGGAGATGAGCTCACAGGGGTCTGCTACGTGGGCAGCATGGATGTCAAAGCCTTGACGGGTTTTGTTCTTATTCCGCTCTCTTGCTACCTCATTATTGGCACTTCCTTTTTGCTCTCAGGGTTTGTGGCACTCTTTCACATCCGTAAGGTCATGAAGACCGAAGGAGAGAATACAGATAAGCTGGAAAAGCTGATGGTTAGAATCGGCGTCTTCTCTGTGCTCTACACAGTCCCCGCCACTTGCGTCATCGCCTGCTATTTTTATGAGCGTCTCAACATGGATTATTGGAAGATTCTAGCAGAAGAGCATAAGTGCACCGAGGACAGTAAGAGCGGTGAGGAGTGTGTGATGAAGAGCTCCATCCCGGCCGTGGAGATCTTCATGGTTAAGATTTTTATGTTGCTGATGGTGGGCATCACCAGCGGCATGTGGATCTGGACCTCTAAAACGCTACAGTCGTGGCAGAATGTTTTCAGCCGCAAACTTAAAAAGAAGACGAGGAGGAAGGCTGCATGTGTTTTCACAGGAAGTGGACCTTACCTCAAGCCTCATCCTGCACTGAAAGGACATAAAACCAAGTATGAGCCGGCAGGTCCTCCTGCGACCTGTGTATGAGCTGGCCCTCTATACACAAACAAACAGGCAAGAAATTAAGAACATGCTGGACTTTAATTGGACTGGACTAATTTACAAAGAGACAAGCCAGCAAAGGACACAACAATGCTCGTATTTATTTTATGCAAACTTCAGATGCAACATCCCCAACAGGTTTTTTTAGTTCTTGGTGCTTGTACTGCATCTGAAACTTTGCATACTTTGGGGACAGCTTTGTGAAACCAAGAAAAAGGGAGCGAATCCCTATTACTGTCATTGGGATGCCTGTATCATGTCATGTGCAATAGTTGTTTCCCTTAGAGACAGAGAGAAAGGGACTCTGATACTGTAGGGCTGTGATTAAAGACAATGAAAGGACTCGACAAACAATGGGTGTGAATGGCTCGGGGAAAAGCGGCTCCTCCATGGCGTAGTCGTGTGGCTTTTCTATGGAAATGAAGGCCGTGTCATACACAACTGCATTGACATTGGAGTGCAGCTGCTCAATAAGGCCTCGGCAAAGAATGAACTGCCTATTTTTAGGCCCTTTCATGGAACAAAGTAAATCTTTAAGCACTAAATATTGCCAACACAAAGAGAGAAACTTGTTATTTGAGTTGTTTTGTACAGTCAGTTCATGCCCTCTGGTCTGTTTTGTTATACCAAGCTCTTTTTAATGTCCTACATTCATTTGTGTATATTTCTAAAGGTTCATATTTTATAAGAATAAATAAAACATTTTAGTTTTAAATGTTTGAAATGAAAAGCAAACTCTTTTATTATTTGTGTTGAGTTTGAAAAGTTTTTCTCCAATGAAGCAAGAAGATGTCGTGTTCTAATTTAATTTTAGAGACGTGTCTAATGGGATGCACTATTTATATGGGATGCACCATTAATATTCTTTATCGGTAATACCTTACCAAACATCCCTAAGCTAAACATCTCAAAACCTACCTTAAAGGGGTATTAAGTCGTTATTTACTCACGCTTATGTAGGTACAAACATGTATGACTTTCTTTTTTCTACGAAACACAAAAGAAGTGCATACAATGGCAGTCAGTGCGGTTAACAGGCTTTGATTTAAGAGTGCCTTTTTACCGTTGCAGAGTAGATCGCAAAAAAAGTGTGTTATCAACAATCACATAAGAATGTTCTCTGTGCTTCCATCCATTTAAACTTAATGCTAAACTTTTTAGTAACAGTGGAGACAGGTAGTGAAGTCTAGAAGTTTTTATTTGTACATCTATCTGTCTAGTTTGAATCCATTTTTGTTCCTTTCTAAGCACATCAATATCAGATTACACATAATTTGATGGTGTTAATACCTTAATGCAAGATTGATCTGAGAAATTCAAGTTCACAGTACACACAGGGAGCCTTAAGGTTGTTTGTCTAGAGAATACAGAAGGATTATTTAACATTACGCCCTTCAGTAATCTAATGACATCTGTCATTAGCTTGAGTCTATAAAGAGCATTTGTGTAGACAGGTGAGGCTGACCTTAAGGCGCTGCACGGTTAGATGAAAAATATAACATGCAACAAAAAAGAAAAGTACATTTCTCTCATTACATGCCCTATCATGTCTTGCAAGCTTCTGTTTTTATGTGTGTTTTTGTGTTAGGAAATCAGAAATATTTTTAAAGAATGAAATGCTTATTAAACGATCACATTAGTATGTAAAGCAGTTTATTTCCCCCAGAAATGCACACACCTAGATTCAGCATCAGATGTCTTTTGATCTGCCTTCATATTAATGTGCTTGTTTTGTAATAAATCCATTCTAAGTATTTCATTTGATATTTGAAGTTCAACTTCATGTTGACTTTGATCTGAAATGTTCATAGGAAGCACACTAATAGAAACGGTTGCAAGAGATGTTTTGCCAACCTATTTCAAATAATTACTGTAAACCAACTCATTCATTCTACCTTCTTCAAAGACAAAATGAAATACATATCCAAGTATTAACTGCGACGGTGTATCAAACTAAATATTTCCATGTGGTTTTTGTTCAAAATATTAAAGCACGCTAAGCCCAAATACAACAAACAGCAAGTGGCGAATGACAAAGATTTATTAGGTCGTCGTCTATTACATTTTCAGTCATTAAGAGATTATGGTATGTTTGGACAATTTTTCTGCCCTTTAAAAGCTCACTTTAGGTGTCAAGTGCAGCGTGTGTGTGTGTGTGTGAAAGTGTGTGTGTATGTGTGTGTGTGAAAAAGATCTAAAACAGGTCTGATCTGATGAGAAGGATTGAGTGAAGTGTGTGTTCTGTACTTTGCCCAGGGGGTATTCAAGTCTCTACAAAGTCCTTGTAGTGTTTCAAAATTCAGGCACATGAATCAGAGAGGCCTCGTTTGACACACACACACACACACACACACTTCTGTTATACTCTGTCACACCACGTCTTTCTCTCTCAAACACACACACATACTTGTGTACACACCAGGCTGTTTAAGGGCCACCTGGACTCCGGGCCCTGGGGTGTGTGAGTCGAACTGTAAATATCAATGACAGTTACCACTCCACCTTCTTCTAAAGACTATCTCACTTTTTTCTTTTCCCTTTTTTCTTCCTTACCTGCTATCTCTGTAGTTGGGACTTAAAGGTGGGTTCACCATGTGAAGATGGAGTGTGTTTTTGAAGTAAGGTAAGAGCTGAAGCGTAAAGGACAGCAGCCCGTTTCGTTTTAATGCCACATCCAGTGCTCTGCACATCTAAAAGGGCTTCTTTCTTGCCACTGTCCTAACAGCTTTATCTAGGTGTTTGCTTGCTCTGTTCAGACATTAATTTCATAGTTTCTCTGGTATTCCCTTTCAGGAAAAGAAAAGAACCCACACAGTCACTCATTAGTGATTTGGCTTGGGACCAGCGAAATGGTTTTTATTCAGGTTCTTATGGACCCTTTCACATGTCTGGGTTATGTGGTGGTGAACAAAAACTGCAATAAGTAGTGTTTCAGTCTCACAGCAATTCGTACATATTTTATGAGGTGGCTAATTTGTAGAAATTTGTACGACCTCACTAAAATGTACATATTTTACGAATTGCCGATTCATATCAATTTGTACGAATGACCTACACCTAACCCCAGCCCCTAAACCTACCCATCACTGGTGTTAAACAAATCATACAAAATCGTACGAGTGAGGTCATACGAGTTTGTACGAATTAGCACGATTTTGCCACCACGTACAAATACGTATGAATTGGTCGTGTGTTGAGTGTTCCCATTTGCTCCGATACCAAAAGAAAAAAATCCATGATGGTGGAAAAATGTATTGATTCCGTCATCACATGAACCAATCACAGCCGAACATGTCCAGTCATCTCTCAGTGACTTTCCCTCATTTATTCTCAATTACCCCCCCATTAAAATCACAGCATGCGTTAGGTGTGTCTGTTAAAACTCAATGGGCTCAGGGGAGGCGAGAAAGACGAGGACTCCTGCTGTAACTTTACCTGCTGGTGTCACTCTTTAGAAAAATGAGTGATTTGTACACTTTTTAATGTTAGATTTTGTAATATTGCCATTGTTTTATTTTTGTACTGCAATTTTTTTCGTCATCCAATATTTTGAGGAGGCACTTCCTTCCTTGACTCCTCCTTGCACATATTCTTCTGCTGATGTAGACAGAAAGCTGTTCTAAAATACACCTCTACAGCACAAAACATATGTGTACAGATCAGACAAGTGTAGTGGTGACTCTTATGAACCGGCTATTTTTAGTGAATCAAAAACTATGGACGCAACCTATATGTTTGTAAACAATTTGTAAACAAATTCATCTTAAAAGCTTGTTTTTGTCCCAAAGTGTGATTAGTGTCTGATTCTTGAACTAATCATTCATGTTTTAATGTATTGCATACAGCTTACTCTTTAAATCTAGGCTAACTGTTAAAGAGTCCAAAATTCTCCGAAGTTTCCACCCATTAAAAATTAAATACATGACGTTGTGTTAATCACGATTACTCTCACATAATTTAATATATCACAATTTTGAGTTTATATCTCACAATTCTAATAAGAGTGTAAACTGTAGGATATAAACTAAGAATAAATTAAAATAAAAGTCTGATTTGTGAGATTTCAAAGTCAAATTTGAAAGAAATTGAAAAATTATGCTTCTGTTGTCTTGAAAAAATATTGGACTGCATTTATGTTGCCTCTAAAAATGTAAATACACTTTTTTCATGAACTGTTTAAAGTGAGCACACCTTTATCTTGTAATTTTGCATGAACTTAATCTTTCTTCCTCAGAAACACATTATGATAAGGTCAGGTTACCTACTATGTTGTGCTGCTGGTCTTAGTGGTGTGCTAACTGTGCTGACATGCTAACGTAAATCTGTAGGCTGACTGACTGCAGGCAGGGTTGGCTCTCTTTGATCAGATCTTTTTTTGAAGACGCCCGTACACTCATCACCACAGGCCCTTCAGCACCTGTTTTCCAGTCAGGACCTGTTTAAGAAAAGCGTCGCTCTGGTCGTCTCACACATAAACACGCCGGAACACTCACTCTCACAATGGCTCTGTTTCTTAAAGTCAGTTGTCTTGTATTACCTTTCTATAACTTTTTCTATAACTAAAAACCCTTTCATATGCTTTCTCTCTTGTTTCCAGTCTTTATGCAAATTGCCTTTGAAAACTGCGCCTGTGAAATGGCTTGAAATAACAGCGCATGAAAGAGATTAGAGAGGAGACACTGAGAGGGAGTCACTATAAAGAAGCTGTGTAAGCACCTTCCTGTCCCTCCCAATGGCAGTTTGTTCCATCTGAAGATGTAAGATTTCTATTGAACTGTTTGATAGGACAGAGCCTGGGCTTCATCGCTGTGAAAATCTCCATAATTGTAGCTTTATATCTTTAGAGAAAAGCTTTCTGATGATTGTGTTTTTAGGCTGCTCTTTAATCCATCATCATTATTAATTCTCTTTCCGAATGCACACAAAATAAATAGCTTTTGTTATAATGTTTTATAATGTTTGTAATATATTATACAAATAATTTATATGTACGTGTATGTTCTATTTATTCATTTCAAACATGCAGTTTTTGTCTTTGAGCTTCATTAAAAGTTTGACATGTTTGAGTTAGGAGGTTAATGCTTAATTTTCTTGCATTTAATACTAGACTATTTGTAACAATGATAATTAAAAAAATTATGTTAAATTACTATATATGCTGTATATCCAGTCCAATCTCATGGCAGTTCATACATATTTTACTAGGTGGCTAATTCGTACAAATTTGTATGACCTCACTTGTACGAATTCATATGATTTTTGCTAAATCGTACGTATTTTACAAGTTGCCAATTCGTATGAATGAGCTACACCTAACCCCGCCCCTAAACCTCCCTGTCACTGGGGTTTAAACAAATCATACAAAATCATACGAGTGAGGTCGTATGAATTAGTACGAATTAGCACGAATTTTCCACCTTGTACGAATACGTACGAATTGGTCGTGAGACTGTGTTGGTGTATCAGCTGCCATAATGTCAGTCCAAAGATATGCGGCAGCAGTTTCAGTCTTTCAAAAAAATTCATTATGCACTTGTTACACTGCTTAGGCAGCCATGTGATTAAACCAGTACTGCTGCATTACTGTTTTTGTGACTTCTGGTAAACAGTAAAAAGTCACACACTGGGGTGAAAATCAAAGGAAAGCATCTCACTTTGTAGGTTCTGCTATATGCATTTTGTCCTAAAGTGAACTTGAATGAAGTTTTGTTGCAAAACGGTTAAGTGGATAAAAAAGCTACCGGATACACACATGTACACACAGGTGTGAGCATTGTGTGACTGAAAGAGGTTAAAGAGGCAAAAAGGCCCTCACGAACAAGCGCGCCGCTTTCTTGTTTTCATCTGAGAGCCGTTTGGAGAAAAGTGGCCCTTTGCAATTATCAGTTGTGAGAGTCATTACCGAAGAATCTGGAACAATGGCAACACTCCCATCTGCCCTGCAGCAGGGGCACTTTCCTTCCCTCTCTGACTTCTTTCTCACATTTTCAGTCACAGCTCATATGGGGCCACCTGCAATCAAACACCTTAGAGCGATATCAAGCCACAGACAGATAGAGAGAACGAGAGATAAGATCTTCTATAAAAACAAACAGCAGAGATGTGTGTGTATTTACGTCTGCGTCTGTGTGCTTGATCTGTGTTTGTGGTAGCGTGTGTGTGAGTGAGACGACGCGGGGCGTATGTGTGTGTTTGCGTGTCTGAAATTGCCCTTTGATGTCTGCACCTTGTGGTAGAGGTGGAGGACTTCTTGGGAGAAAGTAAACAAGAGAAGCGACACTTTTGTAAACACTCAGATCATATTGAAACTAAGAAGAACAACCTCTCAGGTCAACCTGAAGAGTCTATTTTTACTTTGCATTCTTATGTTAAAAGCACACTTCAGATTTTTTTTTTCCCTTATGTTCTGTGTCTCAGAAATTATGTGGAATGTGAAAATTCTCATAATTTAATCATTTACTATGTTGTTTTATTTTTTCTCTAGAACACAAACAAGAAGGATGAGGGTCACTAAAACTGGATAGATAGATTCATTTCCATAGATGAATAATGGAAAATATTTAGCAGGAATTCTGCAGGAATTTCTTCTTAATGAATATGAGTTTGAAAAGATGTGAGTGCTTGTGTGTGTGCATCAGATGGCAGCGGGATGTCTTCCACGGTGACTTAACAGAGCATGATTGTGGGATTGTAAAGGTCTAATCTGCCCCCTTTCTAATCCTCCGAAAAACACACACACACATACACACTAATCTGCCCCTCTTTCTAATCCTCACTGCAAAGTGCCCAGATAATGAAAAGCCATCTGAATTCCACAGCTCAGGAGCTCATTGTTGCTTATGGAGGAGATGAGTCTCCATGCTCCACAACACACACACACACACACACGAGAGGGACTTATGTCTTCACAGAAACATTTTCTCCCACACAGCATCTTTAGGAAAACCCACACACATTTTTCTGACCATATAATCTGTGCTACACCACTCAGGCTCCTCAAAGAGTCTGAGATATCCAGACAGGAGTCTGTGATATGTGCAGTATTTGGGATTTACTGCTGACTTGAGCAGTTCTGGTCTCATTTTTGTCATGCTTGAAACCCCTGGTACAGATACAGATGTGCAGAGGAGGTGTCAGATCATGACAAACAACCCAGTGTGAGCAATACCAAGGTCAGGGGTTCAGTTCCCAGGGTTTGCACAAAATGGTAAATATTTGAATGCAATGTAAGTTGCTTTGAATGGAACTTTATGTTAAAATGTTCAAATGCCAGAGGGTCAACTTGTTCTGTTTATTAAGATGAAGATTTTGAACAATTGTATGTGAGCCTATCTATGCTATAGATAGATAGATAAAAATATTGTGCAACTTTACTATGCGCACACACACAAGAATAGTGTGGAAACCGTTTCTCTCAGTAACTGACTGAATGATTCATTAACAAAAGGCAAGTAGCACATTGAATTAAACATGACATTTTGAAGTAGAAAGCCTGAAATATTATTTCCTTGTAAAACCTAGTCCATGAACGTTTAATAATTAATAAAACATCTTTTTACAGTTTATCAAAAACCCACAATAAAATGAAAAACTTAATTTAGCTCACACTGACATTCAAATGTGCAAATTCTCTGCAGGAAGTGTGAAACAAGATTATTGTTATAGTTAACTAAAGCTAAATCTAAAATTAAAAATTTAAAAAAAAAAAATCAGATAGTTGCCAAGGCAACATGTAATTTTTTGTACTCAATAATATATTTATATATATACTGTGTGTGTATATATATATATATATATATATATATATATAATAAATGAAAACTATAATTATTTCTCAGTGACTTGCTTTTCAATTATATTTAATTTTCGGTAAAATGAAATTGCTGGCACTTGCTTGCTTTAAACTGATTCAATATAATATGCTTTTTTGCATATGATTTTTTTTTTATATTCTTTGAACGGTTTTAATTTTTCCAAAATGTTACCATGTCAAAGGCCTGTGAGAGAGAAACAGAGGTCAACAAAGCTCACAAAGTTCTCTGGTAGACATTAAGGAAAATGTTTTAATAGCATATCATTAGCTATCATTATCATAATATCCATATAATATCATATAAAATATTAAAGTGCTGAGAGACACGTTGTGTACAGTTCAACAAGCAAACATAGCACATGACTTGATTTCCTTTTCTTTCAGTAGAACCTCCTACCCACTGATCTGCCTCTCCCAAAATCAAAACCGCAAAGTTAAAACCTCCAGGACATGTTTTGTTCCTCATGTCAGCGTAGCCATGAAAGCATTGTAACAGATGAGAAATGATTTGCCATTCGTGCTGAGCGGGTGTTGTCTTCATTGTATTTCCAAAAAAGAGCATAATTTGGATATAACATCAACCACAAACAGAGGAAATCTTCACTAAGGGCAAAATCTGCCGCCCATTTACACAAAGAGAACACCTGCTTCCCCTTTCTTCAAAACAAAACATGGTCTCAAGTGCAGTCCAAAAAAAAAAAAAAGTTTGGTTAATGTTGAAGTACCGGCAGGCTGTGACATGTCAGCCGGGCTGTGTCATAACTCTAGCGTGAAAAACACTGTCAAAACTCAGACATCATTTTTAAAGACATAATTAGTGTTTGAGACTGAGAAGACATTAAACTGTTTATAAGGTCGGCCACCTGAAAAGTGAACTGAGTTACAGTTACCAGAAACTTATTAGAGGAATTATAAGCTTAGAAGTCAGATGTAGGCTACTAGATAAGATTGATTATCACAAACTACTGTGAATAAATACTAGGGAGGCCTTTTTATGTGAAAAATAAAACCGATCATAGTGACATAATGATTAAAATTAGAGCTGTTCAAATATAAAGTGAAGATCGCAAGGAATGAAGCCAGAGATATATTTTCATGGTTGCCACTCGCTCATGGTTTTGATTTTAGATGTCTTTGTTGATTTAAACTGTTTAGAAATAGTTTTATTCTCCAAGAGAACAGCGAGAGCATTTAGTGGGTAAGATTAGTTCAATCAAATCCACACGAACAACACAAAACATGTGTTCCGCTGCAGTGGTCCATGACTGTCCTCTTTCCTCTTACCCAGTGCAAGGACACAACTGGAGACAATTAGGAGAAAATGCTATGAGCAATATCAAACTTAACAAATGCTCTTTGTTTCCTGCTCTTTGTCTCTCCATGTCACAGGGTATGTTCAGAAAGGAACATTAGTTTACAGAATACTGTGCAAATATATTTTATATTGTCTTTTTTGGGAAAAAATACTTAAATAGAAGTATGCAACACACTATCTTTGTCATGTGACGATGTGTTTTAACATAAGAAATAGTTCACTCAAAAATGAAAGTTTGCTGAAATGGCTATGCAAGACATAGATGAACAGATTTGGAGTAATGTATCACTTGCGCACCAATGGATCCTCTGCAGTGAATGTAAGACGTCCAAACAGCTCATAAAAGCATAATCATAATCCACATGACTTCAATCCATCAATTAATAGCTTGTGAAGTAAAAGCTGTGTTTTTAAATTAAACAAATCTATCAGTATATATTTTTTTAATCTTCAAACGGTGACTAAAATATGAGTCCTATCCATAATAGTACCTGCTCCAGTAAAAAAGTAATCTTGTATGAATCAAGAGAGAAATAGGCATAGATAAAAAGGTTTTAAATAAATATGTGGATTCTGGTTATGATGGTTTAAATTTAAAATGCTGTAAGGATGGATTTGTTTATTACAAACGCTTCTCGAGACATAACTGATGGACTGGAGTCATGTGAATTATTGTGAAGTTTCATCAGCTGTTTGGACTTTCATTCTGACGGCACCCATTCACTTGCAGAGGATGCACTGATGGCACGTCCTGATTTTGCCAAGTTCGATGTGTCCCTAGGTCAACATATTTTGTTGACCCTGGAACAACATTTTAATGCAAAAATATAGTCTTGACCATATCTCTGCACCTACCCATGAGTAATCCCTAAAATCTGAGGAAATGATAGATGATTGACACTGATGTAACACTGACTGTAAGCCTAAACTTCAAAAAAACTGTAAAATGTTTCTTCAAATGTGATTGGTTAATCACAATGTTGTTCCAGGGTCAACAAAGATGTTGACCATGGGACATGTTGCACTTAGTAAAATCAGGGTAGCGGCACTTGGCACGAGCATGTGATGTAATGCTCAATTTCTCAAAATCTTTTTTAAAAATGCAATCTCATCTACATCTTGGAGTGAGTACATTTTTTAGCAAGTATTAATTTTTGGGTGTTCAATTAATGTTTTATATTGTACTATATACTGCAGCATTAGTAAGAGCACTGTTTATACTATTATTTTCTCTCTCTCTCTCTCTTCCGCTATGTTTGATGTGCTGGTTGTTGTGATTTGAACAATCAGGCTAATTTTAGGAAGGCCGGGTGTGAGTTTCCTGAGGATAGATGTCAGTACAGATTGAATGGGGTCAATAGCTTGTGCTTTAACTGCACTGCTGGATCTACAGCACTATGGCAAAATAAACCATGTGTGAGTAAAAACAGATATATGAATAACGGCAAATCATACATATAAGCATAAATGTTTGGATACACATGTAGTGGC
Organism: Enteromius argenteus; assembly: GCA_032357425.1. Lineage (NCBI taxonomy): Eukaryota > Metazoa > Chordata > Actinopteri > Cypriniformes > Cyprinidae > Enteromius > Enteromius argenteus. The sequence continues at coordinate 14,402,818 of JAUCMR010000160.1, forward strand.
AGACTAAAAGCAGGAGATCACATGTACACACATGCTAATGCATGAGATTCATGAGCCACTTGTCCTCATGGATCCCGTGGCCTTCATGCTTCACACAAACAGAGGAAAGTGCCGCTATCTAAACATCAAAACAGCTGTTTTACTAGTCTGAGGCTTTGAGCAATAATCCTTGGATTTATGACTGTAACAATGACATACAAACTAGGTATGACGTATATGTGTTTGGTTATGCATGCGCATACAGGCCTATACAGTGGTGTCATACAGTCTGAATGCTACTATTGTGTATATCTTATGATTTAATACTTTTCCAGGTTATATTATTAGCCATAAAAGATGAACTGAAGCATTAAATGAATGTCAGCATGTCTTGGTATCTGGTTTGCCACTCTTTTGCTTTAACGACAGCAGACCTTGAGCTGCATGAACTCCTTAAGTTTGTATGAAACATGACAATTATGTTTTACAGCGTGATTTGAAAAAGAGCATTTTGAGCATCTGTACGAAGAGACACATAATCAATGCCACAGATTGACTTATTTCTTGGTCATCTTTAAAGCTGAAATCTGAAATATTTAATTGATAGTAATGACAATAGAGCATCTGTCTCTTAACAAGGTCCTCTATAGGACAAAAGAGTTCAGAGGAGGTTGATGAAGCATCAGATAGGACTGCTGCTAGTTTTGGCCTCCTTTTAAAGGGGTCAGTTTGGATAGAGGCAGTTCATTGATATTCAGAGATTTGACCTTTTAACAAGAGGGGGGGTCACTAAGGTTAAAATAACTAGCCTTCGTCTACGCCTTCAAATCTACATACGTTTTTACTCTTGCAGATAAATTTGTCCCTAAACTAAAGTCAAGTATGCATTAAATCGATTGAAAGTATAGATTTTTATAAGGATGCAAAGATATACTTTTTTTTACTTAACATTGATTAAATTACATTTTAAAATATAATTGAATAGCAAACTGTTATTTTAAATCAGAATGATATATCACAGTATTACGCTTGTACTGTATGTTAGATCAAATAAATGAAACCTTGGTGACCATGAGATACTTTTCATTACCTTCCCTTCCTTAAATACACTACACGAATATGAACAGATTGGGCATCATCTACTTATACATACTCTCAAAAATTGGAGTATATGACCATCATGCATGCATTTTCTATGAAAGAAAGAAATAAAGAATTAGATGTGATGAGAGAATGTGACCTCCAGTAAAGGAGCAAAGAAATCAAATAGAATTGTGTGATAAAAGTATGATAATAACTGAAGGCAAGCCATAACCCTTTGGGCTTCTGTAGTTTTATGTGTGCAAATACACACTCACACATGTGCACACAGCACACACTTTGGACTAACAGAGCTGGCACTAGTTAAGAGGATACAGTAACAGCTGCTGCTGTGGCATCTGTGACTGGATTCCATTTTTCACATTTTTCACTTGATTAATTTCTCCTCACAGTGGACACTGAAAACACACACACACACACACATACACACAATCAGTAATTTTTCAACTCTGTAATTTAGACTGCTGACAGCTTAATTGCTGTTCAAATGAAAAGGGAAAACAATCAAAGAAAGTATTAAAACTTAATACGGTTGATTATGTTTTTGTTCTATCTGTGTTGTGTATTGTTTCACATAAGTCGTGCATAGCAACATTTACCCTCAGTTTTATTCACTAAGGTAATAATATAATCCAAATGAACACCTGTTCAAATTTTAATGCTGGCTCTCAATTTTCCTGGACCACTGCTTGAAGGAGACGAGTTTGAAAAACTGTAGACTCAGCTGTTGTGTCACATCAGCAATCCATAGCCATCCACAGGTGTCAGTTTAGCATATGCTCTTCTCCATTAAACTAAAAACAATGCTCAGTACCAGTATTGTGCATGAATAGATGAACCACTTGTAGAAATGAATGGGAGGTATTGTAATGTTCAATATGGCAGCTGTTGTCTGGTTGGTAAAGGATTGTCTTATTGCTCCAAAATGCACATGTGCATTATCTTTAATAAAAAAAAACCCACAATTTATGATTTCATTTTTGTAATTGGTATTGGTAATTTAAAATATGTTCTTAAAATTTAATCAGTATTTAACTGCACTAATTAGTGTGTCCACTAGGAGGTTTAAGCAGTGTCTGAAATTGCATATTCTCTGAGTAGGTACTTCTTTTGAATAAGTACTTCTACTATTTTGTATGTATGTGTGTAGTATAATGTAATCATGATTTATTTGTTATTATCATGTTGTCTTCCACCATCATCAGTCGCGTTACTTCATTGCCATTCACAAATGCTTTCCCATGGCCTTATGGGATAATAAAGTGCCCTTTGCAATCTCAATAGAAGTAGGTCATCTCGGTACTTTTTGCTTTCTCTTTTTTTTTTGGACATACTCTTCACCTACTGTTTTTCACCTACTATAGTAGGGAGGTATGTGAGGAAAAATGGAAACAAGCACTTTTAGGACTTACAGTGCCTGAAGTCGATGTGTTTTTGGTTAAATGTCTGAAGTAAGCTCCATGGTTAGAGCAAGATCAAGATATTTTTTACACAAAAAAGTGCTGAAGCTTTTACTTCTGTTGAAAAAGTCAGCTACTGACAAGGCTAAATGGAACTAGAGGGTTTCAGGGAGGTTAAACTGCCTCCACTCTGTCCTCTACAGGTCAGGTGAAGTATAATGAAACAGTGACACATTGGTTTTTTCTCATGGTACTTCTGTGCACACTGTTTACTGAGAAAGTAGTTGTTTGATGGCTGCTCTGTGAACTGGCTTGCCTTAAAAAGATTTGGATTGTGGCCATTTTTTTAAATTCCTCAACAGGTGCTGATGCTATGTAACGAGTAAATATGTTTAAATGAGTAAAGTTGAGTGTAACTGTGACTCATGACAATGTGTTCATTGAGAGTAGTGTGTCAACACACCGAGACATGAGAGTCAAATCAACAGCTTTGACTTTCTTTTGTGTGTACAAAAGATGAGAGTCCCACTGATCCATAAAATCATTACTGCTTCTGCCAAGGAGCGTTTTAACAGGTTCCAAGGACCACGGCTTACTTTTTAAATAAAACATAAACAAGGAAAATATCAAACCCATTAATCTTTCATTAAGCTCGCCTGGATAAAAAAGAATCGCTTAAAGTATCATTCGTTACCATCACTGCGAGAGCACAGGCCCCCCTGCTAACTTCAAAGGTTTTCTCAAAGAAAAAAAGAGAGGATAGAAAGAGTGGATGAGAGAAAAAGAGAGAGAGAGTCAGTTAGCTAGCTGCTTGCTACTTTGCGTTTGGCAGCGAACCAGCTTGTGGTCGTGTTTTTATCTTCTGAGAGAGAGACAGACAGAGAGTGAGATTGTTAGCTTCGTAGGAACATTATTGAGACAGCTCCTTATATCACACACCCACTATAAACACAGCGCAGTATATAGTGCCCAACAGCAGCGGCAAACTGACTGCCAGTATCACCATAGCAATAAGAACTTCATTCTAGAAGAGATGATCTTTTATCGCTTCGGTGACCTGCCTGTTTTTTCTTTTACTGTGTTCAGTAATTAATGCGTCTGTTGTTTCCCTGTATGTGTGGCTTTAATTTACTGACCTCATTTTATATCTCTTATAATTTCCTGTCTCAGCTCAACCTCTTCCTTTTGATTTTGATATTTCAGTCAGGAGAGATCTATTTTTCATTAAGCCTGCAGAATACAAACCTTGCTGTGAACACAGTTAGAGGAGTGTTTTTTAAATAATACACAAAATTTCAATCTGAAATTAATATAGTGTTCAAAGTGCTTTATTGCAGCCTTTTTATTTTATTTTTGTTATTATGCTTATTATTCTTATTATGCCATGTCTGAAAAGTACCAAAATATATTTAAAAAATTGTGTACTTTTTGTATGTATTTATTTATTTATTTATTAATTTGTTCATTTACCCCAGTCTTTACAACATTACATTTTTTTAATTAAATTTTAAATCAATGCATGTACACACACTATGTCTTTCTATGTAAGGACAAAAATGCTTTAGTCAATATGAAGAGTTTATTTACAAAAACAAATTTTTAACAACTCTCAAATATCATGTTTTTTCATTGCGCATTCCAGATAATCTCAATCAAACTGCAGGTGGGTTATTTTTATTAGGTTAAAAAAAATAAAATACATTAAAAATGTGCATAATGAAATAACATAATAAAAAACATTATTTTTGAAAAATTATGTTTTATTGTTTTGGTTCGTGTAATTTATATGGCACTTTTGGTTTTTGGTGATTTCAATCGCAAATTCTGATATGTCTAATCCAGCCCAGTCTCATGGCAAATCGTACATATTTTACGAGGTGGCTAATTTGTACAAATTTGTACGATTGACCTACACCTAACCCCGCCCCTAAACCTACGCGTCACTGGGGTTTAGACAAATGGTACAAAATCGTAAGAGTGAGGTCGTACGAATTAGCACAAATTTTCCCCCTTGTACGGACACGTACGAATTGGTCGTGAGACTGAGTTGGTCTGATCGCAATAAGTCAACCCAGCCACTTACTCTGTTATGTCCAAAATTACTTTTTCAAAACACCACACCATACCAGTTACATGTTTTTTAAACAATCACTGTGCAATAAACGCTATAACTAGACCTAAATTTTGCCTCAAGAGCCGCTTGAATTTAGTAGCATGAGCTATACTTCTTTCTCTACAGTGCTTCCCTTTGAACCTTTGTCTCCATGTATCATTAAAAATGTAAATCAGACCCCCATCCTCACATGACTCTCACACGCCTCTCAACATGTTATGCATTGCAGCTGTAATGGACTGGAAGCTGGGTTTCTTGCTTTGATTTGGCTCACAGACCGGAGAATGGGCAAACGCTTCAGCTATCACACCTGTGCCAGTCTGATACGAGCTGCTTGGAGTGCCTGCTTTGTAGCTGTGCCAGACTGGGAGAGATAGGGGCTTGTGCAGCGATAGTCCATGCTGGTAAACCGGGTCAGGTTATGATGCTCTTAGGGTGCCAAGTGGAGCAAAAATTAGGTATGATGAGTTGTTATCCATGTCAGGCATTTTACAATGTAAAGTTAGCAAGTCTTTTTTAAGTGTCCGTTTACAGACATCATATAAGACGTACTTTATTAGTATGGTAGGTAGACACATTTTAAACTTTTTAGTGCAGCCAAATAAGTTCACATTACTGCTGAGGTAATCAAGCACACTCTTTAACTTTCTCTTTCTCTCTTTTATATGTAGCACTGGAGAGTCTAAAAGATTTTAGTGAATAAGTTCATTTCTAAATTAGTCCTCTATGCTTTGGGAAGTCCAGTTCAAATAGTGATTTGGTTCATTCTAAAAAATCCTTTCTCTCATAGGTTGCCTTTAACAGTCTGGTTCATTTTAGTGAATCAATTAGTCATAAATGGATCTTTCTTCCATATTACACTGAAAGGTCCTATTATTCTAGTGAACTGGTTTTACTTGTTTTGTCTCATTTAGCTTTGGTAAGTCTGATTCAATGTAGTGAATAGGTTGATCATTAATTTTTCTGTCTCTCACATAGCATTTAGGGTTGTGATTCATTCTAGTCATACACTTTTTCTCACATTACAAAGTCTAATTCATTTTAATGAATCAGGTCATAAATGATTCACTCACACAGTGTTACGTCTGATTCAGTCTAGTGAATTGGTTCATCTTGAAAGGTTCTATTTTAAAATTGAGCAGTCTGATTCATTACAGTGAATCAATCCCTCATAAACTGTTATCTGTTTCATATAATGCTGTGAAAACAAATTAATTCTAGTGAAATGGTTTCTCATAAACAGTTAGCACTGAAAAATCCAATTCATTCTAGTGAATCGGTTCTTCATAGACTTTTCTCTCTCTCTTATAAAGCATTGAGAGTTTAGATTCATTATAGTCAACTGGTTCAATTAATTCTAATTGTCATTAGCGTTTTACCTTTTGCAAATATACTTTTGGGAAGTCTATTTAATTTTATTCTCTCACACATACTGTACATCCAACACAATCTCACGACCAATTCATACATATTTTACGAGTTGGCAAATTTGTGCTAATTCGTACAAATTCATACGACCTAAACCAGTGACAGGTAGGTTTAGGGGCGGGGTTAGGTGTAGGGCATTCATACAAATTCATACGAATAGGCAACTTGTAAAATACGTAAGATTTTGCAAAAATTGTATGAGCGATGTCATACGAATTTGTACGAATTAGCCACCTCGTAAAATATGTACGAACTGCCGTGAGATCGGGCTCGTCAACACAGTCTCATGACCAATTTGTACATATTCGTACAAGGTGGCAAATTCGTGCTAATTCGTACAAATTCGTATGACCTCACTTGTACGATTTGTCTAAACCCCAGTTTACGGGTAGGTTTAGGGGCGGGGTTAGGTGTAGATCATTCATATAAATTAATACGAATTGGCACCTCGTAAAATATGTACGATTTAGCAAAAATCATATGAATTCGTACGAGTGAGGTTGTACGAATTGTATGAATTAGCCACCTTGTAAAATATGCACAAATTGCCATGAGATCGGACTCATACACCTGATTCATTCTAATGATTTGGTTAATCCTAAATAGCAATTCTTTTATTTTAGTGAATTTACTTGTTTGGATTGATCTTTTAAGTGAACAGATTTTAAAAAGTTGCATTTTAGTCTTTTCAACTTACAAAAAGTGTGATGTATACTGTTTTTTAGTTTTATTTAAAGTAATTTCGGTTGAATGAATGAATGACTGAATGAAGCATTTATATAGCTCTTTACTGTGTATTGCCGTACACGAGTTCCTGAGTTACGGCTAGGAGAGACGATCCCGATCCTGATTCCAGTTCCTGATTTACAGCCAGGAGTGCCGATCCCGAATCAAGTTCCCAATTTACGGCCAAGAGTGCCGATCCCAAATCCAGTTCCCGATTTATGGCCAATAGGGCCGATCCCCGATCCAGTTCCAGAGTTATGGCCAGTAGAGCCGATCCCCGGTCCAGTTCTTGAGCACGCGCTGCAAAAGCGCCTCCCTGAGCATGTGCTACAAGAGCGTGCCCCTGAGTTCACGCTGCAAGAGTGTGCCCCTGAGTTCACACTGCAAGAGCGTTCCCCTGAGTTCACGCTGCAAGAGCGTTCCCCTGAGTTCACGCTGCAAGAGCCGCAGCCAAGAAGAGGGGGAAGTTTCCCCAAGAAAATCTTGGGGGGGGGCTATATAGTCCCGCAGCTGCCACAGGCAGCCCCTGAGTCACCACTGCCGCAGGCAGCTCCTGATCCGCCATGGCCTCCCGAGCGTCCTGATACGCCATGGCCTCCCAAGGCTCCTGATCCGCCATGGCCTCCTGGAGGCACCTTGTGACTCTGTCCCGTGCAGCCTCCAGGACGACCACCCTCCCTCCCTCTCTGTGGATCAATGATGTTTCGTGGTGTGGGGATGCACCTTTTGGGAGGGGGAGATAATGTCACGCCCTTGTCTGTATTGTTCTATGTCACTGGTTTTGTTTCGTTACTTCCTGTGTTTCCTTATATAGTCTTGTTCCTGTTCTTGTTAAGTTAATTAGTTTATCCTTGCCACCTGCGTTCCTCACCTGTCTTGCATCTTCCCTTGTGTATTTAAGCCCTTTGTATTCTGTCCAGTTCGTCGATCGTCAATGTTATTTGGAGTGTATGTACCTTTGTTTATCTGGCTCATTAAAGTTTTGTAAGAGCCGCAACCTTCATGTTTGCCTGCTGCTGCTTTTACACCCAACCGTGACACAACCTAAGAAAGTACTGGTAATATAAAGTAACCACATGGGGTTGGGTTAGGGTTAGTATATAGTTATTGCCTAGTTATTGTAATTACTATAAGTACATAGTATGTACATGAGTGACAGGACTGTAAAATAAAGTGCTACCGTAATTTCATTAATTCATTATTTATGATGTTGAAGGTCTGCATAATTAACTTATATTGCTCTTTGTAACAAGTCATATGAATAAAAATGCCAAACGCGCTTATATACAACCTTCAATACAAACATGTTTTCAAATACTGTGAAATGAGGGTGATTAGGTTGAGGGAGTGGACTCATCAGAGCTCACTGGATATTTCCTGTTTCTGATGGTGCTGAAAATGGAAAAAGTGTTTTTGTGATTGACGCCCAGTCTCCATTTCAACACTATGTGCTATGATTAGCTGAAGAATGTGTTAGGTTTAGCCTTGGTTGTGTCTGTGTGGGGATGGTTTTTGGTAGATGGATGGATGAAAGAAGGAAAATGTAAGGGTGCTGAGATTTAATGAGATGCTGGAACAGTGGGGGAGATGGTTTTAATTACTGCTGAGGACTCGTCCGGAGGGGTGGAGGAGACTGGTGTGTGTGTATGTGTGTGCAGGGGCTTTGCTGTGTGTCTTAGGGTGGGAGTTCACACACTGCTACAGGAGCATGCTGAGATCCACTGCCTGTGATGCTCACTTCTCTGTGGCCTTTCTCCACTCTCTCCCACACTTTTTCCTCTTTTGCCCTGTCCTCCATATCCTGTCTCATTGTAACTACACAAAACTTTGTTAAGGCCATGGTTAAGAGAAGAGACATAAAAAGGCTTAACTTCAATGAACAGCATATCATTTGGGTGCTGGTTTTCCAAACTATGCTTTTAAAAATAAAAGTTTCATATTTGAATCTATGGTTTAACGAAGAACCTTTAGCATCCATGGAACATTTCCATTGAACAATAAGTTGAGGATCTTTAGACTACCATCTTAACACTGAGATGTTCTTCAAACTGAGAAAAAATGTTTCTTTTAAGAGTTGTTCACTGAAAGTTTTTGAACCAAAAAAAGTTCTTCTGTGATCTCACCATGAAAACTCCCTTCTTGAAACTTTATTTTAGAGAGTGTACATTCACCAGCAAGTTTTCCCACTGAAAGTCAGAAATACTATTTTTGTTGATGGAAAACATGGCTATGGTCCACTTGCTCTAAACCAGTGCTAAGTTAACCATCATAAACTAGTCTGAAAATGCTGATCTAAGGTGGTCTTTCCAGAAAAAGTTTCAGTATGTTAAAGCACAAGCATTTTAAGCACTTACGTTGTAAGATTTCAAAATGGAATGCCCACATGAACCATAAATCAAGACCAAAAATCCAGTGTGCCATTTCAGATGAATCAAAGTGAATCAAACTGTCTCCAGCAGTACAAAAAGCTCCTAAACAATCTGGCTGACAGTTGATTCATGTGAATTGGTTGCGTAGTTCAGTCCCAGTGCCCTCAGCAGGAGTCTGTTGCTACGCTCCGTCCCTCTGTTCCCCTCTGCCGCCCAGCTGTGTCCCCACTCTTTTGTTGACTTTGAAAAAAGATCACATAGCTTCCCTGCTCAGCGTGGGGGGAACAAGAGAGAGGAGGGGGGCACCGCAGGGCTCCGCTATGGTCAACATGAGATCCCCCATCCAGCAAAAACTCTCACTCCTACCCCTCTACACAAAAGAACAACAGTGAAGTAAGTTAATGTTTGTGCATGCGGGCTTCTATTTGAGGTTAGAGATACTAGCGTGGATAGGGTCTCATTAATTACTTTTAATGTTTCCTCAGACTCACCAATCAGGAACTCAGTTGAGGTCACATGACTCTTTCTTAAATGAATTTCAGTTTGAATTGGAGGAAGTGGGTAAATGTTTGGATGGTTAGCAATAACACTTTAGCCTCTGCTGGTACATATATGTAATTGCACTCTTTCTAAAATATCTTACTTCATCCTGTGTTCCGATGAGCATCTACTAATTGCATCTATCAACTGAAAACAAAAATATTAAATTGATCAAATGTGTCCATAAAAATGTATAATTTTACAATAAATTAACTCTCAAATAAAGACCCTACTGTTCTGTTTATCAAAGAATCCTAAAAAAATTTAATGTAAAATA
>JAUCMR010000160.1:14420542-14434715 GCA_032357425.1 Enteromius argenteus
TGACCGATCAGTAAATAATAGCCTAATACATTAAATTTGTCTTAAGCAAATCATCGGTTTTTTCACTTCCTAAAGGGAACTTGTATTAGAAAGTTTTGTTACTGAACCTCCCCAAGGTATTTAAGGACATCTCAGAAATTAAAATATAATTGTAAGCAGCGTTTATTGTTATTACTCTAACTTCAAACGTGATGACTGGAACGATCAATCAGTTGTGTTTTGTGTATTTGAGCGCCATCTGGTGGTGAACATCTATCATTATTATAACAGGACCGGGTGACTCCTGTAACAGGTGCTTTCGTATCCTTCCAAATAAAATAGTTTTCCTCAACAACCTTTTTCCATTCCATTTTTAACAAGCTTTTTAATCAAAATACGTAATTACGACTTGAAAAGACGGTAAGGAATTAATTATTCTGAAAAATATGAACCAAATCAGATGATAAAAATATTTAGCAGCGGAGGGATACAGAAGAAAGCAGGGTAACGGCCGGTCGGGAGTTAATTGATTGTCATTTGGCGCTTGTCGAGGCGAGGGTAAGAGTTGCGTGTCGATTTCTAAGATTTCATCGATTTTATACATTTATAATTAGTCATTTGATTGCTCCTGATAGTTGTTTATTATGTTATAAACAATGGAAATGCCGTATAAAATGTCTTAAACCTCAAATTACGTGTACATTATTGGTTACTGTTGACCAATTAAGTAATTAACTTAAGTCATGTAACTGTTACACGATGGCAGAGCACTTTCCTTGAGTATTTAAGAGATTTCGAAAAATTCAAATAAGCTTTTAAACTTTGCTCCATCTTAGCAGACAGAATTGTAAAGTTATAACTTTGTTTAGAGACACCAGGGCCTGGTGCGCCAAACACGTGCTTATTATCGGAAACGGACACATTAATATAATATTTAACGATGTAATATTAGTGTATTCTGGTATAATTTTGTGTCTTAAAATGTCACACTGTAACAATGTATGACTTTACGTTAAATGATGATCCTTTAACGTATTGTTTAGGCCTAACGTTCGTCATTTGCACGTGTCAAGTGCGCACTTGTCAGAAAACTCCCTAAAAACCTTAATAAAGAAAGAGCACTTTTTTTAAGTGTAAAAGGAAAATGTCAGTTTAAGTAGAGTTTAATATTTACCCATATAATTAATAGACCCATAGAATTTGAATAACCCTCACGTGGCCGTTGCGCACCGTACAATTGAAGAAAATGTTTTTACTGCTCCATATACTAGTAGGATGTCTCAACATTTCAGACAATTAATAATACATTTTAATATACTTAGCTCATTGTTTGTGGCAAATTACGTTAAGCATTTATCTCTCAGTCGGCCATGAAATAGCTAAAGTTACATGGGGAACTCTATACTGAAAAAGTGGCCATTGTGCACCAAAGGGTAGAATGATTAAATGATAACCTCAACTTGTCTACAGTACTTCGGATTGACATAAGCGTTTGAGAAGAATAATCCAATATGACTGGACGAGCAAGAGCGAGATCCAGAGGCAGAGGTCGCGGTCAGGAGCCTGCTGCTCCTGGCGTGGTGAGTTTATATATATGTTAGAGTAACATGATAACATTTTATGGAAATAAACGTATTATTTTTCTAATTCCTCTGCAGCAACCACCTGTATCACAAGAGGCTGCAAAGCCTGTTATACCCACTCAACCTGAAGGTCAGCTGGTGGGAAGAGGGAGACAGAAACCAGCTCCTGGAGCCATGTCTGAAGAAGGTAAGTGCATTAGAGCAGTAAGTGGGAATACTGTTGCATGCATGCTATGATGATATTCCCTCATCCCATTTCTCACTCTTGCTTATTTTCTCCCTGTAGTGATGATGCAGATTTCTGCAGGCTTTCAGCAAGTAAAAATTGGGGAAAGAGGTGGGCGCAGGAGAGATTTCCACGATTCTGGTGTCCACACTCGCCAGCTAATGGAACATGTGAAAGAGTCCAAAACGGGTAATATCATATTAAATGAGCAAGACTTGATTTTTGATCTTTTGCAATTGTTTTGGCTGGGCGGTGGCACTGACTTCTTGATTTTCCAGTTTTGATTTTTATTTGAATTAAGTTTGATGCTTTATGTGGGAGTATTTGTGACAAATCGGAGACAAAAAAATCAGTGTTCAAAAACAAATATTCTACATTAATTTTACATTAATCAAATAGTCCTGCAGGGGGAAAAAATCAGTATCGAATCAGCATATTTTAGTGATTTCTGAAGGATTGTGTGACATTGAAAGGGTTAGTTCACCTAAAAATGAAAATACTGTCATTAATTACTCATCCTCATGTTTCACTTGAGTAATTAATGACAGATTTTTCATTTTTGGGTGAACTAACCATTGAAGAAAAGTTGTGATTTTTGGGGCAACAAATAAATGGAGCCTTGGTAAGCATTAGAGACTTTGTTTAAATACTTCTGAAGTTTTTTGACCTTAAACTTTCCCAAATCTCTGCTTTAGTTTGGTAGCAATGTAGTGCGATGTTAGATTGACACTCTTCCTATAACCACAGGTGTTTCAGGCACTGCCATTGAACTTAGGGCCAACTTCATGCGTCTTCTTTCACGACCTCTGTGGGCTTTGTATCAGTACCACGTGGACTTCAAGCCACCTATGGAGTCCCGGCGTTTGCGATCGGCTTTGCTTTTCCAGCATGAGGAGACTCTGGGCAAAGCACACACTTTTGATGGAGCCATTCTCTTCCTCCCTAACAAACTGCACAATACCGTATGTTTCCAATTCCTGAAAGTACTTAAAATTTCATGGCCTCTTACATGAGGCTTTAGAATGTGGTTTTGATTTGGTTGTCAATGATAAATAGGAGACAGTCCTGTGCAGTGAGACTAGAAACGGTGAGAAGGTTGAGATCACTGTTACGCTGACCAATGAGCTCCCGCCATCCTCTCCTGTGTGCTTGCAGTTTTATAACATCCTCTTCAGGAGGTAATCACAGATATCACTCTGTTAGAAATAGTGGTATTTCCAAGATAATTAATTTACATCCTTGTTTTGTAGAATTCTGAGGATACTGAACATGCAGCAGATCGGACGTCATTACTACAACCCTGATGATCCGTTCAACATCCCCCAGCACAGGTTTTGAAACAAATGTGTTTTGTGTCATTTACCTTCTGCTGGAGAGTGATTGAACTTTAGAGCCCGTCTAAATCTGTTTGCAGGCTGACGATTTGGCCTGGATTTGTGACCACCATCCTTCAGTACGAGTCCAGCATAATGCTGTGCTCCGATGTGAGTCACAAGGTTCTGCGCAGTGAGACTGTCCTTGACTTCATGTATAGTCTGAGACACCAGTGTGGAGACCAGCGCTTCCCTGAAGCCTGCACCAAGGAGCTTGTGGGCCTGATCATTCTGACCAAGTAAAATGAGCACACATTTATTTTTAGCACAAACTTTAAATGTTTTAAAATCTGTGAAATTTGTTTAATGTATGGAAATTGTGAAGTAGCAAGTAACGTGTGACAAATGATCGTTTTTAGGTACAACAACAAGACGTACAGGATTGATGACATTGCCTGGGATCATACACCCAACAACACATTTAAAAAGGGAGACACAGATATTTCATTCAAGAACTACTTCAAAACGGTAACTTAACAGGGGATTATTTTGACACTGGTTACAGAATTGCACTGTCACACTCAATTTCTATTTGCCTCTTCTCCAGCAATATGGTCTGGACATAACAGATGGCAACCAGGTTCTTCTGGTTAGTCATGTGAAGAGACTGGGGCCATCAGGTCGTCCTCCACCAGGACCTGCTATGCTCGTCCCAGAATTCTGCTACCTCACAGGTAGGTCCTGTTTAAAAAGGCTTGAAGACCATGGTTTTCTTTAATGTTCTGTATCTTTGACCATGTCTTTTGAATATGAAGCTGGGAGGGATCACGCATAGATTTATATACACAGACCGTGTTCTGTTGTTTAGAACAACTGAAGACATAGACAAGCCATATATAGAAAGTCATATAGAAGGTAAAAATCTGTGTTTCAATTAACTGTGTTCATAAAACTGCAAATGGAAAGTACCTGGATGACCTGCTGCTACTGCTGAGATTCTCAAGTTCCAGAGCTTTACTATCCCATGAGTCCATTGGAGTGAATTTATTTCCCTGTTTAATTCTATTACCTAATTAGTATGTGATCTAAGACTTAGCTGTTGATTTGCAATTTGATGGCCAGGTGTGTATGTAGTTTTTTTTAGCCTCTATGAATACACCAGCATGAGGTTTAAGCTAATAGAGTACAGTATGGAGTAAAAGGAGTTCATGTTTTTAGTCTTAAATTTTAAACAACTCTGATGTGCGTTCGTCTGTTTCCTGTGAAGGTCTGACAGATAAGATGCGTGCTGATTTCAACATCATGAAGGATCTTGCCTCACACACAAGGCTGAGTCCTGAACAGAGAGAGAGCAGAATTAACCGCTTGATCTCCAACATCAACAGGTACAGATTCTACACAAGCCCTATTAATAGATTGCTTAAATTTGGTGTTAATATATCTTATCAACTCTCACATCCACTCTACTTTCCTTTAGAAATGCAGATGTGCAGAATGAACTGACTACTTGGGGTCTGAGCTTTGAGAATCGACTGCTGAGCCTGAATGGAAGAGTTTTGCCCTCCGAGAGGATCATCCAGGGAAGCAGAGCGGTAAGACAGATGACTTCACATCCCAGCAGCCATTCATAAGGCAGCAGGCTTGTTAATTTTTATTTTCATTCCTTAGTATGAGTATAACCCATGGACAGCCGACTGGGCTAAAGAGATGAGAGGTCTTCCTCTGATTAGCTGCATGTCTCTGGACAACTGGCTGATGTTCTACACGCGGCGAAATGCAGATGTTGCCCAATCTCTGCTTCAGACTCTCAACAAAGTGTCTGGGCCCATGGGTATCCGCATGCAGAGGGCCATCATGTGAGTTGTGTGAAACTTTGAATATTAAAACAAACTTTGCATTTCATTTTTATGTCAATAATTATTTCTGGCCAAGCAGGATTGAGTACGAGGATCGTCAGGAATCTCTCCTGAGAGCCCTGCAACAAAACGTAGCACGTGAAACACAGATGGTGAGTCTGGCAATCACATGCATGTATGATTTGCATTTACAGAGCTTTTCTTATAAACTGCTGGTATGCGTTTCATAGGTGGTGGTGATCCTCCCTACCAATCGAAAGGACAAGTATGACTGTGTGAAGAAGTATCTGTGTGTGGACTGCCCTACTCCAAGTCAGTGTGTGTTGTCTCGCACCATCAGCAAACCTCAAGCGCTTATGACAGTGGCCACCAAGATTGCTTTGCAGATGAACTGCAAAATGGGAGGAGAGCTGTGGAGTGTTGAAATCCCAGTAAGACTCAAATTATAGCTGTCCTGCTGGCTTTTGTCAAATGTCAGCTTTACAATAAAGCCTTGTTTTACAGCTCCGTCAGCTGATGATTGTGGGCATAGACTGTTACCATGATACTGCTGCTGGGAAGAGATCCATCGGAGCGCTGGTGGCCAGTCTGAACCAGGGCATGTCCAGGTAATATAATTATTACAAAATGGCACTGTTTAACCAGATGCATTTAAAGTTAATGCTTATAATTATGTTGGACTAGTTGAGCAATAATGCAAAAAAGTTATTGTCATGAATAGTACTACAGTTAATAGACTACAGTAAATACATAGTAATATTTTAGAGACTCAGATTGTGTGGTTGGGTATAATTGTTGTGTAATGTTGCTTTTTGTTACCTTTTTAGGTGGTTTTCCAAGTGCGTCTTGCAGAACCGTGGTCAGGAGATCATTGATGCACTGAAAGGGTCATTGCAAGGTGTGAAGTGATAAATGTATTTACATATTACTCACTAACGCGCTTCTACAACTTTCCAGCCTGTAGATTTTGAATAAACATTAAAAAATTTTACTACTTTTTTTTTTTTTTTTTTTTTTTATCTTTTTACTTTTTTATCTTTACTTTTTATGATTTTGACTGATATTTGCTTAGTGCAATGCCGAAAAGTTGCTGCGTGGCGTTCTGTACGCCTAAGTAAAAAAAATTATCTGAAGATTTATATACTGCTGAATAAACAGCTGGAGGTAGCAAAACTGAGTGGTTATCAGAACTCCTTTCTTCATATCAAATAAATGTCACTCCCTGATTTTATGATGTAAGTAATCTATGAAAACATTTATTTCATATTATTATACACAATCCCTTACGGAAATAATCTATGGTTTTTATTACCAGTTGTAGCCTATAACCACAATTTTACTCTAAATACCATGTTTAATCTATGGTTAGTGTAGCAAAAAATACTTCGTTTTTTTACCATGGTTTACCGATAGTAACCATGTTTTTTGGTTGTAAACTTGTTATATCTTTATATTTTATGCCGTGTATTTTTAAATATTATTTCAGAAGCAGTCACGTATAAGCTTATAGTAAGCGGCCTCTTGCCTGGAGACTATCAGGTAACAAAAAGTGCCAAAAAATGGTACCTCTGGCCATTTCATTGTCGTCGCCAGTCACGATAACCTACGGACAGTCTAAATAGGGCTCAGTTTTTCGACACATCTTGTTCTGTCGAGTGTCAGAAATTATTTTATGTAGGCTATTCTGGGTCAACACCATGCTTTTCCAATGAGGGGGAAAGGATTGTTTTCCCCCACACCGACTCCGCCCACACAGCTATGACGAGACCAAGTCAATAGCTTAAGTAATAGTCGAACTTTCTACTTTTGGATATTATAAGCTTCAGAATACATTTCTTTTAGTCACATCTTATTTTCCGGAATGATCCAAAAGCCACTGAGAAAGGTGACATTAACCGAGTGGCCTTGTCCTAGTCTTTACAAAAGCTGTTACTGAAGCTATTTGTCTTTTCAGCTGCCCTGAAGGCCTATCTGAAGTACAACAATTCTCTGCCCTCCCGGATCATTGTGTACCGAGATGGAGTTGGAGACGGCATGCTGCGGAGCGTGGTGGACTATGAAGTCCCTCAGATCATGCAGTCCATCAAGACCATGGGGCAAGATTATGAGTAAGCCACACTTCATGTTGACATGTTTACATTTTGGGGATGTTGAATTGCCTTGGTTGCAGTCACATTTACATTTTTCATATAGGCCCAAGCTGTCGGTGGTGGTGGTGAAAAAGCGCATCAGCTCCAGATTCTTTGCCCGGATTGATGGCAAAATTGCCAACCCTCCTCCTGGGACAGTCATTGACAATGAAGTCACTCGTCCTGAGTGGTATGTATAGAGTCATTATGCCTGGTCTCTATCCATAAATCACGGGGTCCAGATGGGGCTTTAAAAATTCATAAAATATCTTGTAAAAACATTATGCATAAAATCTTTTTCCTGGTTATTGCTGTTTTGGTTGCACAAATTGCATCCACCATTTAATTCAGTGTAAGTGTAGCTTCTCTCTGGGCTGCACTGTCATAGGAAGGAAAGATTAAGAACATTATTTAACACATTCGAGATACAGATTTCTTTGCATTTATGTAAACACATTAAGTAAAATCCTATACCAGTCAACCTTACCTTAGTTTTAGCTATTTTTTTAGTTGTCAAATAATGCAAACAGCTCACATTTATTCAATACTACATGTGCTCATCACTCAGGTACGATTTCTTCATTGTGAGTCAGGCGGTGCGCTTTGGTTGTGTTGCACCTACTCACTACAACGTGGTGTTTGACAACAGCGGCCTCAAACCTGATCACATGCAGAGACTCACCTACAAACTCTGCCACATGTACTACAACTGGCAGGTAATTACCAATGATATCAGTATCACACTACTCTTAGTAGTCTGTTATAATATGTGCCATCTTACTCATTCTTTTTTTATTCTAAGGGTATCGTCCGAGTGCCAGCTCCATGTCAGTACGCCCACAAACTGGCCTTCCTGGTTGGTCAGAGCATTCACAAGGAGCCAAACATGAACCTTGATGACTTCTTGTATTACTTGTAACCTGCATTGCAATAAGTTGCAGGGTCTCGGAAAAATGTTCTTTTTCTTTTTATTTCTTTTCCAAGTTGATAGTTGTGGAAAATATACACTGTCAGAAGAATGTTTTATATTGCTTGGTATGTTTTCAGAGAGAAGCAGGTACAAAGTTTTCAGTTTATGGCAAGTGCTTATGGTTTTTATTTCTCTTGTTCTTGTGTTTTGTAAAGATAAAGAACATGTTTTTGTTTTTTTATGGATGGTTCAAATGGCAGATTTCTTGGATTTTATATTCAGAGGCCCTGGATGTTAATTGAATTAAGTAAACATTTATTTTCTGTCTTCCAGTGTAAAAGATAAATGGTTGTATCTGATCAATATCGCAAGCTTTCACATACTATATCATCTGTGGTTTTCAAAATGACTAAAAATATGTTGCTGCTGATTATCAAGTTGCAGCTCTGATAGCTTTATTTTGTAAATTGAATTGTTGATTATAAAATAAAACAAAAGCAGTAATTTAGGGTTGTATTGACGTTTTGAAGAGATACATCAGGACTGAAGTGCTTTGATGCTAGAAGAATAAAGCTCAAGTTAACATCGCTCGGTTATTCATTTGCCATGAATTAGAAGTGAGAACAATTTTACGTCTTGTTTTATATCGCTAATTACAAGCGATAATAAAAAGTATTGGGAAGTTTTACTAATAGCTGTTTGCTAGGCGCATGAAGGCTCAAAGGGCTCCATTCAGACACATTGAAACCTTTGGACATTGTTTATCTTAACGCAGACAATGACATTTAAATAACGTTAGCTTAAAGAAATAAACAATTGAAAGTGTCGTCTGTTGACAAGTTAATTATACCCGTGCAATTTATATGTTTAAAAGTAGACTGAAAATGATTTTGATTGGTCCGTTCAGAAGAGTGTTGAAAAAAGTAACATACATCACGTGACTACGTCTGCAGTATGCTACGTCGTCAGGAATAGAATTTACACTTGAATAATGACAAGAATTGTAATGAACATTTTATAGAAACACACAGAAAGCAATAAAGATAAAAAAAACTAACCTGACAACGCCACGCTGTTTCTATGGTTACTACCGCGCTGTATGGTGTAGCTGCGCCCACTGTTTTCAAAGAGAAAAGAGCCGTCAGCTGGTGACAGGACGGTGAATTAAAGGATGGCAACCAAACAGACACACAACGCTTCATAACTGGGTGGCTCTTTGAACAACAACACCATATTCATACGCTTTTATCGCCAGGTTTCGAACTCCAAAGGTGAATTAATGTACATTCTCCGACATAACGTACATTAGTTTGTCGCGGTCTGGTCAGGACTCACAATGGACTTTAACGCGCACGGACCGCAAGGAACGTGGACAATCAACAGAAGATAATCGACATTTCAACAACGTTGTTATGAGGGACCGACTGGCTCATTTGAATGGGGCAAGTGATTGATTAATAATAAACCAATTAGACTGACTGTTAACATTGGCGGATTGATATCAGTGTTTTTGCTTACAGAAATACAACATTTACACACATTTGGTATGAACTACTGTCATGCTCATGTCAGTGTAACTTTAGTGGTCTTTCTCCATGCTTGAGGAACGTGTACTGTATCTTTCTGGCTTGTTTTAGGGCAGGCAGAGTGCCAGTGAAGATGGAGGTGTCACTGTGTCCATGGAGAGAGATGGCTTCATGCAGGATTTTTTCAGAAAGGTACAGTCATTCATCTGTATGAAAGGTGCTCCTCCTCTGTACACAATATATTGGTGAAAGACTGTCCATAAGAGAAAAAAAATTCTGACTGATTAATCTTATTATTAAATAAGCATCTCTAGAAGTTCATGTATAGAAGCACACTGAAGTAAAACTATTAAAGAAAACAAAGTTTCTGAACTTCGCTTTTTTTATTTAAGGTGGAGGAAGTCAGAGCTGTCATCGACAAGATCTCTTCCCTAGTGCATGATGTGAAGAAAAAACATAGTGTGATTCTTTCAGCCCCAAACCCTGATGAGAGTAAGTCCCCTTTACATCGAAGACTGTGAAATCTGAACAAAGTGACAAGGTCATGCAGGCTGAAGTGGTTTATGATCTACGGTATAACCATTGAGCCGTTTAATAAGACTCAACCCCAGGTTGCCCCAGTAAGATGTCCCTTAGTGTACGGTGAAAGACTTTTACACTGTGCTTAATGAATAGTTCACCCAAAGAAATACAATTATTTGTTTTTTACCCACTGTCAAGTTGTTCCAAACCTGTATGAGTTTGTTTCTTCTGTCACAAATGAAGAATGGATAACAGTTGACCTTAAGCATTGACTGCCAGCAACTGTTTGATGAACAACATTCTTCAAAATATCTTCATGTTCAGCAGAAGAAAGGTCATACAGGTTGAAACAACTTGAAAGTGAGCCCTCTTGGTGAGCTATTCCTTAAACTAAGTCTTAAATAAAATATATTTTAAACTACTTTTAATGCCAATTTTAGCTATCTTTTACCTTCTTTATTGTGCATCTGGGTTAAAGTGACACCGCAGCTAGTTTATACTGATTGTTATTTGAGTTGTAAATTTATCCAAATCGCTCGCTTCGTTTTAGCTTTCAACCTCTTTTGTTTTATTATGTAATGGACGACAGTGGCTTTGCGTCATTTTGCTGTTTTATTTGAGTACACATTCAAACTTTCTGTCATTCATATCCACACACACACAACACAAACTGATATTAAGGGTTTAGACATGAACAAAGAAACGGTTTTA
The DNA here is from genome assembly GCA_032357425.1 of Enteromius argenteus. Lineage (NCBI taxonomy): Eukaryota > Metazoa > Chordata > Actinopteri > Cypriniformes > Cyprinidae > Enteromius > Enteromius argenteus. The sequence goes on from JAUCMR010000160.1 coordinate 14,431,298, forward strand.
TAACTCTCTGCCCAGCGCAAGACCATGAACTTCCTCTGTCGGATATATCACATCACATCACATTACTCTATACAAGTACACCACTGGAGCAGCCAGGAGACTCCTTTGGGAAAACATTTTTCACATGGAGTACACACACACAGACACACATTTTCACTTGAAAACATTTGTAATAACTAGTCGGTGTTAATGAGGGATTGTGAATGGGTTCCACTCATACCATATTTACCAACAGGGAAAAGAGACCTCTTAAAAGTTACTGTAGAGAGTCAAGTTTGGGCATGCAAGGAATTGTAGTTTTCCCATCACATTCTTAATTTTCAGTGTGTGTGTTGTGGGTTAGTTTTGCTGTTACTTGCAGGGCATGTATAGGACATGCAGGCAGGAATGTGAGATTGAGATAAAGACATCAGTGAGGGTGTGAGTGTTTCTGCAACGAACTCTATGCCCGGTTTGTCTTCTACTTCTTAAGTTAATAATAAAACTGAATGGTTTGTTTGACGATTGTACTAATGGATGTGTTTTTCGTTCTCCTTTTTAAGGGTCAACTATAGTCACTTCCATATACCTGCCTGCATTTTATATTTTCACATGTAACACCACAATATTTCTCCAACATGACACATCGTAATGTAAAAGTGCTTTATAGGGGCACAGTTTTCCTGAAATGTTAAAAATTAAAAACTAAAATTCTGATGGCTGATGGTTTATTTGTAGTCTAGCACGTGTTGAGTTGTACATCAAGTAAACATCAGGCCCTGAAATAACAGGAAGAAGCCTCTATCTTTTAAATAAATCATAATATTTATATGCAATATAGTGCAATATAAATATATTTACTGAAAGAAGTCTCTTACGCTCACCAAGGCAGATTTTTTATTATGTTTTTGGTGAAAATACAGTAAAACAGTCATATTGTGATTTGTTTGTTTGTTTTTAAGAAACATAATTGTGATGCAAATACTTCAGCGTCATTACTCCAGTCTTCAATGTCATATGGTCCTTCATAAATCATGATTCATAATTATAATGAATATGTTGATTTGCTGTTCAAGAAACATTTCTTTGTAAAATGAATGTTGACAGTTGTGCTGCTGTTTTTTTGTTGGTTTTTTTCAGGATTTTTTTGAAGAATAGACAGTTTGGAAGAACAACATTCAGTTGAAATCTTTTGTAATATGAATTATGCCATCACATTTTATATAATATTCATTTCTGTTATTCTAAAATATGCCTTTGCTTTCAGGGACAAAAGAAGAGCTGGAACAACTTACAGTGGAAATCAAGAAACATGCCAATTTTGTCCGGACCAGCCTCAAATGTGAGTTACATGTTCTGCTTGAGGATACGTTTGAGGATATTAGATGTTCTTATATTGAAGATAAGAGGACCAGTGCACTTGGATAAGAAAATTAATTAAATTCCCATCTATTTTCTCCTTAGCAATGCAACAGAATCTACCTCCAGATGAACCGATGAATCAAGCCTCAGTGGATACACGCATTCAGAAAACACAGGTGTGAAATCTTTGTCTCTTCTTTTTCATCCAACCATCCAGTGTGATTTTAATCCCCAATTGATTTATTGCTCTTATTGCATCTTTTTTTAGTACACTGACTTGTCACGCAAGTTTATGGAGGTCATGACGCAATATAATGAAGCCCAAATGTCCTTCAGAGAGAAAAGTAAAAGCAGGATTCAGAGACAGCTGGAGATCAGTAAGTCACACATGGTAATCTTTATACATCCACACGCACATATGTACGCATAATGCCTTAACTAGCCCCATAAGCTAGACCATTAACAGCTGACAAATGTCCACCTTAAAATGATCAATTATTTTTGTTAAAAAGGATATGCGTATATATTAATACATTTTTTTTCCCTCAAGGGATGAATGATATACAGTTGTGGTCATAAGTTTACATACTCTTTGCAGAATGTGCAAAATATTAATAATTGAAACAAAATAAGAGGGATCATGAAAATTGCATGTGTTTTTTTATTATTATTTATTTAGTAGTGTCCTGCAAAATATATTTTGCATAACAGATGTTTACATATACACCGCAAGACAAAATAATTGACTTTATAAACATGACCCCATTCAAACGTTTACATATCCTTGAATCTTAATACTATGAGCCATTTCCTGGATGATCCATAACTGTTTTTGTATTTTGTGATAGTTGTTCATTTACATTTAGTCATTTAGCAGACACTTTTAGCCAAAGCTTATGGGTTTATGTGAAATAGCTTATTCAGGACAGTACTGAATAAAAAAAAATAATAACATGCAATTTTCATGATCCCTCTTATTTTGTTTCAATTATTAACATTTTGCACACTCTGCAAGGGGTATTTAAACTTACGAGCACAACTGTATTAGATTTCTGTATCAGTTCTCAGCCCAATCTTAGAGATTTTAAAAAAGGGTCCCAAGTTAATATTGGGAAATATATTAGCTAAAATTGCATATTTAGTTGTGCAGCTTATTTCCTCTTATTCATATTAGATTACCTTGCCCCTCATTCACTACTTACTTAAAATTAAATATCAAAAACAATCGTTTATAATTTAATATTTTATGATTTATTAACACTATTAAATGTAATCTCAAAATATTTTTCATTGTTGAATTGTTAAATAAGGACAAACATATTGCCTAATCATTTTTGTCCACTTTTCACTTGTGGTCAGACATGTAGTGTACTGTGTGTGTGTGTGTGAGAGAGAGAGAGGGTGTGAGTGAAGTAGTCCCAGCGTGAGAGGATTAATGAGGTACTTTCTGTGCTTTACGACACATGAAACTGAGCAGGCTGTCACCGGAGACTATAAGGCAAGTGTTACCTGGGCAACAGGGCTCCAGAGATCCTGCTGCACCTCTGCACAGTGGGCCAGGAGCAGAATGTCATGTGATAGGATAATGAGTCATCAGTCATGTGACTGATGTGATTTGCATAAAAACCCAGTTACCTCAATTTTGCATTTGAAACCAATTTCCATGAAAGTTGTGTGATTTTGTTCGGAAACATTTGTTGAAACTGTATTTCAATTATGTGTATTTTATATATATATGTATGTATGTGTGTGTGTGTGTGTATGATATAAATTATGTATATGGTATGGTTTTTCGGTTACACTTTATTTTGATAATCCATTTAGACATTCTACTAACTATAAGTAACTTTGTAACTGCATGTCAGCTAATTCTCATTAATTCACAACTACACGTCCACTAACTCTCAGATTAGACTGTTAGTAGAATAAGTTGACATCTACTAGCAAAGTTTCTGATAGTTAGTATGTAGTATGTTATAAACTCATCAAAATAAAGTGTTGGAAGATATTAAGCAGACAGTCTACTAATACTCTAATGACTGCTAGTTGACATGTAGTTGAAAAGTTACTTACTGTT
>JAUCMR010000160.1:14442215-14464910 GCA_032357425.1 Enteromius argenteus
GGCTGATGGGAATTGTAGTTCCCGCTACCTCCCGTCCGCTCCATTCACCTGAGCAAACTTTTCTCAGAAGACCTATCGTTTTATCGAGTCACGTGACCACGGTATTATCGGAAAAATTTGATATTGCGGTACGACGGTATTTACAATACCGTTACATCCCTATCCGCTACCCCTTCTGGTTCGGGCTGCCAAGAGCATCGGGCTGGAGGTGACTCGTTCACCGATCTCCCGTCCAAAGCCTGTAAGCTGTCGTCAGCTCCATGGCCATCCTGCAGGTCCACCAGGCCAAGGGGCTGAAAGAACTGCACAAGGGTAGTTCTGACCGGAGGTTGATGCAGGAACTGCGCATGGCGACCGACTTCGCCCTCCCGGCGACGAAAGTCATGGCGTGGGCCCTCGGTCAGGTGATGTTCACCATGGTGGTCCAGGAGCGGCATCTCTGGCTGAACCTGGCGCAGATGAGTTACGCCAACAAAGTTTTTGCTTTCTCGATGCACCCGTCTCCCAGGCCAGCCTCTTCGGCAACACTGTCGAGAACTTCGCCCAGCAGTTCTCGGCAGTCCAGAAGCAGACAGAGGCCATAAAGCATATCTTGCCCAGGCGCGATGCCAAAACGCTGGGTGCCGCACTTCTGTCTGGTTGTCACCGAGGATCCCCCCCGGCAGCTTCGAAGGAGGTAACACCTCAGCAGGGGCGTAGCGCCGCCGCTAAGTTTTCCCAGAAGACCGCAAAGCGGCCCTGAGACGGGCTGCCCAGAGATTTGTTCTTCGGGGGAGCCTAACACCTGCGCCCACAGCCTCGGGGGAGGGCCGAGTGCTTCCTTTCCTGCTGCTGCCATTGACCCACGGGTCCCAAATGAAGCCCCGCCCCTACTTACGGCAGAAGATTCAGCTCTCCCCGACGGGAGTTGGCTCTTCTCGTTCACTACAAAGAATCAGCTCTTAGAGCCAGCTCATTCGCGAACGACACATCACTAGTGTCCAGGCATGTGGTGGTTTCCACAGATTACTGTCTGACGGGTTGGGGCGCTGTGTGCAACGGGCTGGCAGCTCCGGTGCTCCTGGACGGGACCTCGACTGCAGTGGCATATTAATTGCCTCGAGTTGCTGGCAGTACTGCTCGCCCTGCGCCGGTTTCGATAGATGCTGTGGGTCAAGCACGTGCTGGTCCGAACCTACAACATTGCGACGGTAGCGTATCAACCGACAGGGTGGTCTGCACTCCCGTCGTCTGTCGCAACTCGCCCGCCATCTCCTCTGGAGTCACTTGCAGTTTAAATCACTGCGAGCCATTCGCATTCTGGGCGATCTAAATCATGCAGCGATGTGCTTTCACGACAGCTCACCCTCCCCGGAGAATGGAGACTCCACCCTGGGACAATCCAGCTGGTCTGGAGTTGATTCAGGGAGGCCCAGGTAGACCTGTTTGCCTGCCGGTTGTTCTACTGACCCCGGGCCTTAACCAAGTACGCCTTTCCCCCAATGAGCCTCCACAGACCCTGTGCAAGACCAGGGAGGACCAGGAGCAGGTTCTGTTGGTTGCGCCACTGTGGCCCACCTGAACCTGGTTTGCGGACCTCAGGCTCCTGTCGACAGCCCCTCCCTGGAAAATTCCCCTGAGGAAGGACCTTCTTTGTCAGGGGATGGGCACTATCTGGAACCCGCGTCCCAGTGATTTCCTTCCTTCAGAAGAAGTTGGAGCTGAGGCTGCCCTCTTCCACTTTGAAAGTTTACGTCGCTGCCATCGCGGCATACCATGATGTGGTAGACGGGCTTTCTCTAGGAAGACACCACCTGATCGTCAGGTTTCTTAGAGGTGCGAGAAGGTGAACCCAGCTAGACCACATCTAATCCCTTCTTGGGACCTCTCCGTCGTCCTCATGGGACTACGGGGAGCTCCCTTTGAGCCGCTAGACTCAGTCAAGTTGAAGTTTTTATCCTTAAAAACCTCACTCTTGGTCGCGCTCACCTCCATGAAGAAGATGGGAGAGCTGCACGCATTTTCGGTCAGTGAATCGTGCCTTGAATTTGGTCCGGCCTACTCTCACATTTTCCTGAGACCCAGACATGGTTATGTGCCCAAAGTTCCCACCACACCCTTTCGGGATCAGGTGGTGAACTTGCAAGCACTGCCTGTGGAGGAGGCAGACCCAACCCTTGAATTGCTGTGTCCTGTTCGCGAGCTGCGCCTTTACGTGGAACGCACTCTGAGTTTCAGGAACTCCGATCAGCTCTTTGTCTGCTTTGGAGGTCAGCAGAAGGGGAATGCTGTCTCCAAGCAGAGATTGGCCCATTGGGTGGTTGAGACCATCACCTCTGCCTACCAGGCCCAAGGTGAGCCGTCCCCCCTAGGAGTGAGAGCTCACTTCACCTCGCCTCCTCCTGGGCATTGGCGGACATCTGTAGAGCTGCGGGTTGGGCGACACTCAACACCTTCGCCAGATTTTACAATCTTTGCGTAGATCCCGTGTCCTCCCGTGTTTTGGGTAACATCAGGTAATTCCAGGAGGCCGGGTGGGTGTTAGCTTGCAGTGCCATTCCACTGGATCCAAGCTCTTTTGTCCATTTGTTCCATAGGATCTCAGTTGGTTCCTTCGCTGCCCCATGGTTCTAGTTGGGGAGTAGCTTGGACTATGTCCGACGGAGGTCTTCTTCCCCCCCCGTTGGTCCTGGCTATTTACCCCACGGCTTCTTCCCACCGTGTCCCCTGCTCCTTCTAAAATGTTTTTTCCGCTCAGACTTCTGTGCGCTCCGCCCCCATCATTCCCCTGCTGGGTCTGCTTGCTGACCCCCAGGGTGTTGGGAAGGTTAAGTTTAAACTCCCATTAGGTCTAACACGCCGTTCTTCGCAGCTTGCCAGCATTTGGGCAACCTACGTGACGCAGTTCGGGCTGTGGCGCTTTCCATAGGGACCCCATGACGTCAGTCAATGACATAATGTCATAGTGACTGACTGAAAGGGAAAGTCTCGTTTACTTATGTAACCCTCATTCCCTGAAGGAGGGAACAGAGACGTTACGTCCCTCTTGCCACAGGTCAGACTGTGCTGGGGAGTCGGTTGTGATTGGCTCCTCAGCAGGAAGCTAATAGTGGTTTGCGCACCGCCATCTTATATACCCGTATGTCCGGAGTCAATTGGTCTCCCAGGCGGGACCCCATGACATCAGTCAATGACTTATGTCTCCGTTCCCTCCTTCAGAGAAAGGGTTACATATGTAACCGAGATGTTTCGTCTTCATACATTTGCATTTATGAAAACAAATTGCTCAGAATCAACATTATATTCATGAAAAAAATTATTATTTTTATAATCTAAATAGTATTCCAAGCATAATGTGTTTTCTAACAAAATTTGGGAATGACTGAATTTTTTTCTCCAACCAATAAGATATATTTTCACAGAAAATTCTGAAAGAAAATCTTAAAAGATAAAACAGCTTTGCTGTGAAGCAACAGCAGTTAATGTAAATCTTCATGCATCCACGCCACTAAGTGTCAGTATAGAGTCAAAGACTGCCAGGATAAACAAGAGTCAGGTAAAATTTAGTGCAAATTAGTGCAGTTTTACATGCAGTTGGATGACATTATTTAGACACCAGTTCTATTATTTAGCATTCATTACATGATCACAAATCAAATCACAAATACTTTATATTTAACAGAGAAGAACTCTTATTGTCACATAAGGAGGATCATAGTAATGAGAATAATATTTATTTTATCTTGTTCCTCGTTTCTAATTGGTTAAACTGATGGTGTTACACATCTCCCCAGTTTAGGCATGTTTATGTGACATGTGGCTCTGTCCGTTAGGAGATGATGGGGGTTGAAAGGCAGTGTGAGGTGGAGGTACTGACACCGTCCCAAAGAGATTTACAATGGGTCCAAAAACAGCTGTCAATCATCTCCAACAGAACCAATGGACCTGGCAGGACCAAGGATAAGGTAAGTCTTTGGATTAATCAGAAAATTCACTACAGAAATCTAGATTGACATTTTTTGTTTGTAGTTGTTGTATGAACTATACTAAAGCATGTTATATAGGCCCTGTGTTTTATGTTAGCTTGGTTTTGTTTTGAAATAAAATATTAATCTGTTAGCAACATTGTAATTTTGCATCAACCACAAGGCTGTTGTCCAGGCATTATTGGATTAGTCTGTGTCCTGATCATGGTTTGGTTTTCTGAGGACTTGGCCTACTCCTCCATCCGGAGCAAATGCCTACTTCCTCTTGAACCCTTTACTGTCCCTGCTTTACCCCATTTGACTTACTCCTTTACATTTGACTTACAATAAAATATCTCTGGTTGATTCCTGTGAGCTTGTCTGAGATGGCAACAATAACCAAGGTGGGTGGAACTTAGCAAAAGCTAAGTTCAACATACCATTTGGTCTTTTTGTGGCAGTGTATCCATTCAGTTGTCTCCTCTCTCTCCTTTTATTTAACAAATGAACTCCATCTTTCACTTTAACCTACAGTGCTTATGAACAGACACGTTTTCTGCTTCAGATCTGAAGAGGATGGAAATTGCTCACTTATGCTAAGGGCAAATAACATTTACTTGGCTGGAGTGTTTTAAAGATGTTAATGAGTCCTGCAATGTACTCAGGGTCTAGATGTGCCTTTTAGAGATGGGAATCAGTGCAGGTTTATATACTAGAGTGTTGCCATATTTGGCTGTGGTTATGCAATGCTAGATATCCCATGAGACAGCAGTGGGCTCTTTTGGGAGAGATTGAGGGAGACGGGGAGAGAAAAAGGAGGATGACAGCCCACTTTATAATTGCTACAGTTGCCAAGCAGCAGTATCCAAACAAGTCAAGCTAGTTTTCTATCTAGTTTAAGGTTATCCCTATGATATTTCTTTCTTGGATCTCATTGTTTTTATTGGTGACACTACTGTATTCATGCACAGCATGCATTAAATTTTTAGTAAGTGTGTAATACCGGTGTGAGGCACAGAGGGCAGTCTTGTCCTATTGTTTCATTGCCAAGTCTGGGGAAACCCTGAACTGTCCAAATAATCCTCCTTAATACCCTGCTGCTCCCGCATCCCTGATCTCTGATTGGCCGGTGCTGCTGGGAATGGTCCTGCCACTGCACAGTGGGAGATAAACGATTGGTCGGACTCACTCACTGGTGAAAAGGGTAAGCGAACGCGGAGAACAGGATAGAGAGAGAGAGAGAGTTCACTGGGTTTCTCACAAGGAATCCTCATTAACAAATCCATCTTTTGCATTCAAATCGCAGAAATCTGTTAAAGCATGTAATGCGCAGAGTACTTGACCATTGATGAAGCAAGTTCTTTAAGTATGCAGGTGTGTAGTGTAAGTATGTAATGCTTCTGAAATGTTGGTATTGTCCTTTGATTGTCCCAGATGTCCTTTGACCTATGGCCTCATGGGATAGTGAAGTGTTCAGTGGTTGCACACAGAATCTCTACTCAATGGTGCTAATTCAGTCATCCTATTTATTTGGCATATTTCTGTATGTTGCAGTTATTGTATTTACATGCACGAGAATATTCCTACATTAATCAGATTTTTGACATTTCATTATAGGTTCCATGTCATTGTTTTTCCAAACCTGTATCATTGTTATACTTCTGTGGAACACAAAAGAAAGAATTCTGAAGAATGTTAGTAATTAAATAGTATTGGTTCCCATTTATTTCCATTTTATGGGGGGAAAAAAATAAAATAAAAAAATCTTAGAAGTATAAAATGCATACATTTTTGGAACAACATGAGGGTGAGTAATTTTGAAAACAAATGACATTTTATGGGAAGACTGTCCCTTTAAAGTGATCCTGATTACCATAACCAAATGAATCCAGTGCACAGAAGTAAATATTCATTTCATATCTGTGTATGTCTTAATAAATTTATTTCTGTCATATAGAGAGAACAAAAAAACATCATGACCTATATTTTGAAATCCAAAATATGATATTGTAAATCATGATAAAACAGACACAGCAACAGATATTCGGTATAAGTTCAAGTGAAAAGGATCATGAAAAGGACTTTGTTCTGTCCATTGGTTGTTAAATAGTTTCATGCAGATCTGAATGCATGCTTGCAGTCAATTGTAAGAAAGGAGTGAGGTGTAAGTGGAAAAAACAGCAAACATCATGAGCGAGACCTGATGTTTTTACCAGTCGAGTTATTTTTAATTAAACATTATGAGGTCTAAATGAATGAGTGAGTGAATAAATAAATGAATAAATATACATGGATGAATTGTTCATAATAAGATCAATAAGTATTTACAAAATAGGGTGAATTATTATTTTATTAGAATTGATGTGTTTGGATTATTCTGCTGTATACAGGAGTACTCTGATAGCTGTACAGCTTGTAAACATCCTTTTGTATTACCAAAATATATGGACCTAAATCAGAAGATGATGCTCATGTAAATATGGCCAGTGATGGGGGAGGGAATGAGCAAGAGAGAGAGAATGCAAAAACACCTTATTTGACCTTGTCAGCTCCAGACATGGCCCTCCAGGGCAGATGGGTGATGCTCACCTGGAAGATGATGCTGAAAATGCAGATGCACAGCATTGGTCATGAGAAACGTGCATTTACATGACAGAGATGTCAAAGTGAAGCAAGCGCACGACTGTCCTGCTGAAAGCTGCACTGGCTCTGCACTTGTGCGTGCTACTGTGGGAACGAGAGAGCGAGAATAGGCCAGTTGTGTTCACATATCTTCTGCGTTGATCCAGCACACAGATACAGCTGAACAGCGCTTTAAATGAGCGCTAAAGGCAGCGTGTGTGTTTGTGTGCTGCGCTCTTCCAGTAGTGTGTGTTTATGTGAGTGAGCGCGCCTGTGCGGTCTCCTCAGTACCGCCCGCTCCAGCGCTTTTCTCTTCCCGACGGTCGCTAATGAACCGTTTTAAGCCCGGATAGCACGGACAGCGGACCGGAGCCGTCAGCCGCCCCTTAATATGACACAGTTGGACGCGGCTGTCTTTACGGGAATCATCTTTTAACGGAAGAGCGGCGGAAGAGGTAGAGTCGCTGTCCATCGCTTGATTTCGTTCACGCGCTCAGCTGATCTGAGAGCATGTTGTGTTGAAAAGGAAGATATTGGATGTTTTGGTCAGAAATTTCTTTTGGATGCGTTACAATAGTCGGCTATATGTTTACGTTGCTGCTTTGGCTGTAAATGTCATTATGGCTCGTGCTCTCGTCTGCACTATAACCTTATAAATACATATAGTAGTCCGCTGTGCCGTATTAAACGTGCTGAAAACATTATTCAGCGTCTTTCTTCCAGGGAAACACATGGCTGTGTGTGGTACTTTTGTCCATAGCCATTTTAGATTGCAGCACTGCTGAATGTTTCTCACAGTAGCTTGTACTATTAAAGAGATAGTCCTCTTTTTCCCATCACTTGTGAGCTCTTCAAACTCCTTCTAGATCTCGCCGTTATAATTCTTTGTTTTAGTAACATTTTAACGTTTTCTTTTATTTTAAACAAGCTGAAAGTGATAGGTGAGGTCCGGGCTTGGTTGTGTAGCCAAAAGTCCAATTACACGAATGTGTGTTTTCCTCTTGAATGTTGTGTTCTACTTCAAACCCTAAATTTGGATGTACTTTTTTATTTTGTAATGCTGTCCTTTAATTAAAATTCAGCTGTTGTGCAAACAATTGAACGCAATAAAAATGCTTTCAGACAAGAGACAACAACATCATAGATGTGTTGAACTCTGGAATATGTTATTTTACCTATAAATATCAGGTTGTATTTTATATGCTCTATAAAAAAATTATACAGTTTATTAATTGGGATTTAAGAATTTTTACTGACCGTATCAAAAAAGTACAGACATGTACCATAATTCTATTTTAGGAGAGATATAGAAATAGTAATTGTAATGATAACGCTGAAAATGTCATCGTCACGGACGTCATATCAGTTGATGTCAAATCGATCTGTTTTGACAGTGAGTATCTGTCTAAGGGATGGGAGTACAGCATGTTTTATGCACAATTCTACTATTATCCTGAATTCACTTCAAGCCCATTAAGTATAATAGTTATTATTAAATTGCTTTACCAGTTTAGTAGGTTTAGTCACCAAAACATTGCCATTTCACACGCATACAAACGCCTATGTGCTTTTTAATTATTTATGACATTCTATAATGACATGGTGTGCCTCTGGTGTAATATATCTCCCCGTAGCGTGATGTGACAAAACCTGATCTGTTACATCATAGTGTGTGGATGGTATAGATTAAAATAAGGGCGTGATTTAATGAAATTACTTTACATATTGTAACTTTATTCCCATTAAGCAGGTAGCTATTTTGTCCTTTGCAAATTGACATACAGTACATTAATGAAGCAATATGGTATTAGATGTCTCGCTCAGAGGTGCAATGATGATATAGTATTGCATTCTCAGAAAGTTTTCACTTCTTGGAGCTTGTATATGTGGAAATGGATCTGTAACCTTTGTGCAAACTTTGAGCCTTTGTAGTAGTATAAGCATATGTTAAACTTCTACTGTTATTATGTTTTTGTTTGTTATAGAAAAATTAATATGGTACTACTGTCCTGTGGTAAAGCACTTTACGCCGTATAAACAGTCTCAATTACGTGAAATGTGTTCTCTCAGAGCTCATAGAATATTAAGAAGAATATAACACCTTTCACACACAGCTTGAGTCTCAACTCTCTCAGCATTCTCTATCTGCCTACAAACCCTCACCTTTTTTGTTTGTCAGTCATGTCATCAGTGAAAATAAGTTTGGTGCATATGATTTGAGGATTGCAGATAAAGGCTATACAGGCCGTTCTTGAAGATAAATATGTCATTTTTGCATCTTTTAAGACAGACTTAATGTGAAATACTAGTAGGGCTGTGAAAATCATAATAATAATAATGTATATTCATATATACAGTACACACATATATCATGTAAACACAACTTTTATTTTGGTTGCGATTTAATCAAAGTTAATCAGTTTGGCAGCACAAGGCTACTTTGTCTTTTTGTCTAATTTCCAAATATTTTTTCCCCCTTCAAATCAAGGTTTGTGATGTTGTAATTACCTTGTGAGCCTCATGGATCATTACAGAGCCCTACACATGACATGTGGAGGAACAAACGAATATCAAATCCACAAATTAAGAATTTGTTCCTGTGATTTATTCATTTGTAGCTACATTTTATTAATTACTTGTTTTAGTTACATCATGCACACTGTACTAATTCATTCCCTTTTTTGAATTAAGTTTATATAATATATATAAACTATATATTTATATAATTACAATTATATATAATTATTTTATTTTTTTTAACTGCTGAAAATTTGGGCGGACACTGTTGCACTCAATTACAGAACTCGTTTTTCGCTTTGCTAGTAATTAGTGAATAAAGGAGGTAGGATGCTGATTGGAATATTAGGTCACACACACTGGGATGCTTCAGATGTTTTTTGTTTAATTACCTGTAATGTGTTTTAAATTTATGAGTTGTTCGGGTTACGTGAAGCAGCCGGAGTGTAAGAAAAATTGTTCTAAATACCATCAGATTAATCGCAACAATAGTGGAATGAGATCTGTGTTCTTAAACACAAAGAACCACATCAGAATTAAAGGCTTCATTAAGTAGTTATGACTTTAAATTATACTAATAATATCATTAATGTGCCCTCATTTTTTAAGACCGTGCTGTAACAACTGAATTCTGGTGATGCTTAGTGCTCTGCTGGCAGTACAGGGCACGTGTCTTTCTCTCTCTCTCTCTCTGCCTTATTCCCTCCATCCCTGCCTTACTTATATGAACAGCGGCAGTCATGTCCACATTACATAACTGGCACCCCCTCCCTCATTCGTGCGGTCCAGCAGAGGCAAATGCTCAACCGGGATCTCATTATAGTGTTGTTCAACTGGGGTTAAAGTGCATTATGATCACACACGTTCTTTGAGTCTCATCAGGCAGGTGCTTGCTACTACGTGTCCATCATTGTTTCGTTCCGCCTAAAATGCTGTGTTTTTGGGATTATATGTGATTCTTCTTCAGCAAAGAGGATTTAGTGTTTTAGATTTACTAGTGTCCACTCTGTATGTGTGCTGGGCTTTGATTTTTGTGATGGACAGCAGTGAACGGCATAAGCCTATCCGGAAAAGTGTGCAGCTGCTGAGGAAATGGACATGCTTGTGAATTATGAAGTATGTGTGTGCATGTGAGAGGAGGACAGGGATAATGAAGAAAGGGAAAGAAAGATGGAGAGCGAGAGAGGAAGAGAAAGAAGGTGGGGTGAAGGAGAGCGCGTGTGTTAACAGCAAGAGAAGACAGATGCCAGTCAGTGGCTGGTGTTTGCATACAAATGAATTTAGAAGATAATAGAGGAGGCTATATTTATGTGTGCGGACAGATGTGGTGGAGTGTTTGTGTGTTTACGCTTAAAGGAATAGTTCACCCAAAAATGAACATTTGCTGAAAATGTACTCACCCTACGGCCATCCAAGATTTAGATCAGTTTCTTCACCAGAACAGATTGTTGATCACCAATAGATCCTCTGCTGTGAATGGGTGCCGTCAGAATGAGTGTCCAAACAGCTGATAAAAGCTTCACAATAATCCACAAGTGTTTCCAGTTCATTAATTAATGTTCTGTGACTTTTTCCAATGTAAAAGTCATATTCCCTGTTGTTCCCTCACATCAAAATCCACTGTCATGTTTGTTTTGAACTGTTTTGAACTGTTTTTGCTTGTGAACGGTACTTGACCTATACATATTTCTCTCCTGATTAAGACAAAATGATTTGTAGAAACTTATTTAAGGTGCAAACAATGGTTTAAAACGACTTCAACTTTTAATTTTACAAGACATTATTGATGGACTGGAGTCATATTGATTACTTGTGAATTATTGTCATGTTAATATCAGCTGTTTGGACTCTCATTTTGACGGCACCCATTCACTACAGAGGATCTATTGGTGAGCAAGTGATGAAATGCTACATTTCTCCAAATATGTTAAATTAAGGAACAAACGCATCTACATCTTGAATAACCTGATGGTATGTCCTGATGGTATGTCCTGAACCTCTTTGACTTAATTATAAAATAAGACACAAAAAGAGGCCCACAAGAGACATTCTGAATAGTGTGCTGGTTGCTATTTGAATGCAGTTACAATAAAGTCACCATAAACTGACAATAGCACCAGATCTTTTCTTTAGTATTGTGACATACCTTGCTTTCTCCCAGATGCATTTCTTTTAAACGCTGTCATTTGGCTCTGCCTTCCCAAGGGCTTCTATAATGAGTTTATGCGCATTATTCGTCTTGTGTACATGTGGGAACACCCTAAGCCGGAGTGTCCAAGGAACTCCTATATCACGTAACACTCCACAGTGAAACCTGATGTTCATGATAGTGTAATAAATCGAACCCTGACCCGGTATTCCCGTAGAGGAGACAGATCTCGCTGTAATTTCCAGCTGTTTAATTGGCTTTAATTGGGACAAATAAAACACAGCTCAGGCCGGCGTTACGAAGAGATAACCTTGACATTCTATTTAGCCCTGCTGTCTCACAGTACTGGGAATTCAGCCCAGCTAGTCGGCTTGCTTCAGATCTGCCGGTGGAATAGCCGTTCTTTCACTTTCAGCATTACTGATCTGGACTGTCATCAATCCAAGCAGATAGATTTAAAATAATAGAAAAAAAAGACAGGTTATATCCAGGTTCTCCTCTGAGAGCCATGGTTCGCTTCTGATTTTTAATTATACAAACACAGCACAGAGGCGGTGATGTTCTACAGAGATCTTACAAAGAGTCTGCACCAGCATTCAGTTACTAATTGGGTGTTATTAGTCATTTTTGTGACAAAATGAAAATCTAAGGCTGAAGTTCAGATGTAGTATGTGGCCAATGTAAGATTTAAACACTACATAAGGTGGCTGTTTATGTAAATAAAATAGTGAAGTGCTGTGGTATATGGATGTTGTTAAAGACCAGGCTCAAAAGATATTTGTAGTCTATTTAAGATTTATATATTTGAATTTCCATCCACTTGGATGGAAACAGTCCACAGTTCCAATATAAACCAATATATTTGCCAGTCACACATACTAAATTGGATTTGATGTGATGGCACTAATAAATTCAATGTATTTGAAATACTTTTTTTATATAGCAGTTTTAAATAACAGTTTATTAAAGGGTTAGTTCACCCAAAAATGAAAATATTGTCATTGATTACTCACCCTCATGTTGTTTCAAACCCGTAAGATAACACAAATGAAGATATTTTTGATGATATCAGAGAGCCATCTGACCATCCATAGACAGCAACTCAACTGAAATGATCCCAAATCCAGAAATGTACTGAAAACACGAGTAACACAGTCCATGTGACATCAGTGGATTAGTTTTGAATACTTTTATTTGTGCAATAAAAACAAAAATAACATCATTTAACTCTACCGTTCTTCTCCTGTGATTTACATTTTTAATGTCTTCAAATACGTTAAAGCATGCGTAAAGCATAATATCCACTGACGTCACATGGACAGTTTTACTGGTGTTTTTACCACGTTTCTGGATCTGGGATCATTTCAGTTGTATTGCTGTCTATGGAGGGACAGATGGCTCTCTGAGATTATCAGAAATACCTTAATTTGTGTTCCAAAGATGAACGGCTGTCTTATGTGTTTGGAATGGCATGAGGGTGAGTAAATAATGACAGAATGTTCATTTTTGGATTAAATGTGGGCCATTTTTGCAGAATGGTTTCAAACTCTTTTCTTTTTTTTCTTCATCATATAACCCGTCAGTGATGAACTGCAAAGCTTGAATTGGGACAGGTCCTCATTTAACACTAGTCTGGGACCTGAGAATCAGTGCCACTTGCAATCACTTTTTTTTTTTTTTTTTTGCCTGTGATTAGACGAACACCAGCTAGTTTTAAGGCTGCATGCGAGACAGGATTTAGCTGTAGGTGTGATTGCTTATGACCCGAGCATATGAGAGCAGAGGACCTGTTGATCCAATCATGTTGGGATTCACACTCATATGAAGTAACACCTTTCAGTAGAGCTGAGCTTGGGAGGCTGCCTCTGTTATAGAGTGATGTTCTCAGTGACAGCCAAAGCTTCAAAGCTCGGCCTGTAATCATCCAAAAACACCCACCCCATGTGATGACGGCGGGACATCTGGTGTCACATTCGGCAACTATTTAGACACAGACGGCTTGTTTGTGTTCACATTCTTTGTAAGCCAGAACATTTGTTTGTTTGTTGTCATGTACGCTAGATATTTACGCATTTATGTGATTTAATGCTTAAGTAAATGATTCATTAAAAGTAATTGCTGCTTCAAAGCATGTAGCTAATTTCTATTTATTAGACCTCTGTAATTGAATACGAAACACCCACAAGAGAAGATGAAAATGGCATTAGACATTATTAAGGGTTTTGAACTTAATGGAATTAAATGGAGTTTCACACGCAGAGAGAAAGGGACAGTCTAGTCATACATTAAGTGACAATTTTCTATTTTTATTTATTTATTTTTTTAAGACTTTTGTGCACACCAAATTCAGTTAAATGTATTATCTTATGCAATTTAAAATAACAGTTTTAACAGTCAATATATTTTTGTTTTCATTTATAACTGTGATGGCGAAGCTGATTTTATTTACTTTTTTAGCAGCCGTTACTGTTTAGTGTTACATAATCAGAAATCATTCTAATATGCTGATTTGCTGCTCAAGAAAACATATTATAAATTCATAATTTCATTTCAAATGATACATTTTTAAAAAATTATTGTGCTTTTTTGTCTTTTCTGTCACTTTTGATGATGTTAATGCATCCATGATGAATAAAAGTGCTAACTTCTTTCCTAAAAGGAAAAAAAAATAGATAAACTAAATAAATAAAATAATATATATGTACTGTAGAGTCACAGATTTAATTGGAGTTTTGGGTTATAAATATGACTCTGCGTTAAAGTACATTGACTTTTTAATTTGAAAAGATCAATGAAAGTTTGGTTCGTGATGATTTGTTTTCTTTAAGAGGCGTAAAATTGATCTGTGGTGGCTGGCCTGCTGTGGATGTGATAAGTCTGGATTGACAGTGATGTGAGTGGATTAGAGGAAAAGTTCCTTTCTATTGCTGCTCGCTGAAGTCATCCTGACAGTCTAAGCATATACATGCTAGCCTTTAGCCATCATTAAAGAAAGAAAAAGAACAGCACATCACTACAGCCTTCTCAAAAACTGAAGCCATAATCAAATCTGAGGTGTATTGGAGATTGTGTGAGAGGTGTGTTTCTAAAGACAGTTTACTGTGAGACGGTGGCTGTCAGTATTTGACTTCACCAATGAAGTTTCTTTGTGTTAGTTGCTTGGAGGATTCTTAAATATTGTGTATGCTATATGTGTGAGAGAAACTGATAGTTCTTCTGAGTTGCCTTCGTTTGGCTTCTGCTACTTACAAACCTCTTAATAGATGAATATAAACTTCTTTATATATCTATCATCAATACTGATATATACTCTCTAAGCTAAATTCTCTTAAACAGCTGATCATACTTTTTGTTTGTTTGTTTAGCTGACTAGCTGATGACTTGTTGTTTTTAGTTTTTTTGGAGGATATGCCATATGTTGTTGTAGACTTGTTTGGATCCACCTTTTCTGGGCAAATGTAGCGTTGCTTTTTTTCTGAGCTTGCTGGGCACTGGCTCAAGATGTGATGTTGTCAGGGATTTCTTCAGTGATCTGGGACAGATTGGAAACAGCTGCTCGGAGTCTAACGGAACTGGAATTATGAGGCATTGAGTCTAAACGATGTGATTAAAAAAAATAGATCAGAAGCGAGAGATTAGAACTGTATCATTGTGCGCCGTAATTAATCAACTTATTACTGAGCAGAGCTGTGGTGTGGTGTAGCCTGCAGTGTTCAGATTTTACACCTCTGTTCTCTTTAAATTGCGGTCGTTCATTTGAAGTGCAAGTTCACCACAAAAAGAAAAATTCTGCAGTTTAGCTACTCCTCATAATGTTGTTTTTTTTCTGGGAAGTTTTTGTAACAATTTTATGAAAATATTGTCCGCCACCAAGGAGATCATACATTTTCAGTCAATGAAAATGTATTTTTTTTTTTTTTTTTAGCTGAATTTTTCCTTTTTCTTGGATCTGCTTTTGAAAGTTTAGCTGCTTCTTTAAAAAAAATAATAAAAAATGAGATTTTTCTGTTTTTCTCCTGGAGTGCTGATCAATAGGAAGAAAAGGGCTGAAAGGACCCTTGTTTACTCTACAGAGCTAATTGATTCTCACTGCTGTTCTGATCAATTTCATTTCACACATCATTATGTCAGCATATATTTTGTCCCACTGTGCCCTCAGATAAATGCTCGTCTTTTCTTTTTGTCTTTTTTTTTTTTTCGAGTGTTATCTTCACACCCTTCAATTCATCTTCATTGCTGAAGTTCCACAGAGACCGTTAATGTGTTAACGAGTATGTGACCTATTGTTATTGTCCCCTTTACTTAGCCGAGGCTATGATTATAATCCTACATTCTTTCCTGAAGTTCATTCCTTCGAGCGTTACAGTAATGTCAGCATTTGTGAAAGCAGTGTTTTCATAGCCTGTGTTAAAGGACATTATGGCTTTGAGCAATTTTATGAGGTTTTAAGAGGCTGCTTGTGATGCCACAAAGCAGCTAAAGGAATAAGGTCACCTACAAGCTTTCTAAAGGTTTTTGTTTTTCTTTTGCTATCTTTGTCCTTCCTTTTTCTCTCACTGTGTTCCGATACAAGACAGAAGGCACTGCAAAGAAAAGTACATTTTTCACTTTGAAGTAACTGAATAGGTCTCATTGAACGGGTCTTTATTTACACCTTCAGTTTATTTTATTTATTTTTTTTATTATTTTTAGGACCGCAGAAAGAAAAAGGACAATGAGAGAGAGAAAGATAACAGGATCATGGCATGACAGTCTAGACTCTTAACCATATTTCTTATGATCTTAAAAACCTTTTGACCTAGAGATTTAAAACATAAAAATTCCTAACATAGTCAAAATTTCATGTTTTGTGATAAATGATATAATTTCCGTACATGTCTTTGTTTAAATACATTTTATTATTATTATTAGCACTACTACAGATCTTAATGTCTTTTAAATTGTTGAAATAGTAACATACAGAGTGTGGGTGTGTGTGTGTGTATAAAAAAAAATTAAATGTGTGTTTAAAAAACAAAACAAAATATATATATATATACACACACACACACACAAAATGGATTAAAAAATAAAATGTGTGTTATTATTTTTTTTAATAATATATATATATATTTAATTTTTTATACTGGCACAGTTTAACAGTTTTGGGTCAGTGAGTTGTTTTTTATATCATATGATACTGAATAATGAGTGATGAAAATGTAAGAATAAATGACATTTTAAAGTATATTTAAAAAGAATAAAGTTCTTCGTAGTAATATTTTGCAGTATTTTACTGTCACAGTTCTTAGTGTATTTTAATCAATAAATGCAGTTTCGGTGAGCATTAGAGACTTCTTTCAAGAACATTAAAAAGTCTTACCAGCCCCAAACTTTCAACTGTGTATATCTTATAAACCTAACCAAACTTTTATTGTAAAATATGACAAAATTCTATATTTGCAGCTGGAACCCACAACCGCACTTCACAGAGTAGAATTCATTAAATTTGTTCTTCTCCTTTTCTCCAAGTGCCGTTCTTTCTTTCTGGTGGGCTCATGTTAATTTGAGCAGCGCACCGAATAGATGAGTGCAGATTCTCTATCTCTGCCTCTTAGTGCACAGGAGTAGCAAAGGCTAATTGAATAGTATAGCTGTAATAGGCTAGATTTAATTTGCCTTGCCCTCACTGAAAACCAATTAGGAAAACGGTGAGGAGGGGTGGCCGCCTTCTTGACTGACACTCTCTCCGTCTGCAGAGTTTACAGGACATGCAGCCGAGCCTTTCGCCAAATGTTTGCCTATGCTGGCGGCATTCCAGACTTGACCCAATACAAATGGCCCCCTGGCTGTTGGAGAAAAGGCTTAGCCGTATTCACAGACAGCCAAACACGCTAATTAATATTGATAATGGGGAGAGGACAAGCTCAGCTCTGCAAAGCTGACAAAATGCTGGACTTTTCAGACCATTTTTTGTTTTATAAAGATAGACATGGACCAAAGGGGATGTTCAGTTTTGTGGTGCTGAACTGGCATGACGGCTTGCTAATATACTCTCACCACAAAACTATTGTTTCTTATTGTATGGGAATAGTTTTAGATTTATTAATGCTTTTGTGGACCTATTGTGGATCTATTCTTACAGAAATGGTTTTGTATTATTTTTCTGTGATTTTTAACATGTCTAGCGAGTACTAGTTATAAATTCGAGAGGTGAACACACTGGTGATGGGCGATGATGTGATGGAAGCTCTTTTCTTGCTCTCTCTCAGCCGTTTTCTCTTTTTCCTGCCTGATCATTTTTCTCTCTCTTTTGAGGGCCGCTGATGTCCAGATGTCTGTTTGCGTTATGGACGTTAGTGTGTTGGGTTGCTGGAGGGGTGAGCTTGTGTTGCCCAATTGCCTGTTGGCGGGGTGTAGGAGCCATGCAGCTGGGGACGAGTAGGGCTATAAATACCCTGCCGCTCACTCTCTTGAGGCTAGTGGCTGTGCGGTGCACTAGCTCTTTCTCTGATCTACAGCAACTCTTTCCGCACACAGCATCTGAAAGGTCATTGAGTGGCCAGCCATGCAAATGACAAATATCTGACAATTGTATGATTATATAGCCTACTCTTATAAAGATTCTTTAGTAGTTATTCGCAGCACATTTTACTGAAACTTCTTATTAAGAGATATTTTCGCTATGTGGGGCTTTTGAGTTGTTGTTTTGAAGGTTTATTTTATTTATTTATTTTAGGACTGAATCTCTGCACAGTGAATTAATGAAATTTTGAAAGGTTCAAAAGATGATATTTGTTACTTATTATAAATATTTAGAAATAAGAATTGCACAGTAATAATAATTAAAAAAAAACATCTATAGCTTAATAAAATGTTTTGTTTACTATAAATTCTCACAACCAAAATATTTACCATTTTAGTTTAAGTGATGGGTTATAGCATTAAAATAAATATTTAATAAAACATACATATTTGTAAGTTTTGTTTACAAAATGTATCAACAAACAGAAACAAGGGGAAATTATTATTATTATTTTCTTAATGTTTTCTTTGGCATTAATTGAAATCATATACTTTGACGTAAACACACACACAATTTTTATGTTATATTAATATTTATATAATAACAATATGTGTATGTATGTAATGAAATTGTGTTCAGGAATGAAACTGAATGAAATGAGGAAAAGCTATGAGAAAAACTGTGAGAAAAATATTATTTAAGTAATATTTAAAAAGTCAAATCAGTTGTATTAATAATTATATGTTTATACAAGAGAATATATTACATGTAATATATTACAAAAATTTTCACCATATTAATGGTCCTCATGTGTAAAAATGAAGCAGCTGACTTTATTTTAGCAAGGGGGATCATAATATTCTGGGGTCCATGCCAGCATCAAATTATTTGGCTTAAGACAACATGATGGAAACATTACTGTATTTAACACATTTCTACATATGCTGTATTTGAAACGTGTCCATTCATTCACTCACTTACTTTTTTTATTTTTTATTTTTTTTTGGACCAGTTAAATGATTATTTTCAGAAAATGTCATATGAGCCATGTCAATGAGACAGACAGTTTTTTCAAATCAGTTGTGATGCAAACACTGATTCCCGTGCACAGCTAAAAGACACAGTTGCACGAAAGCATAACACAACATGCCCGGGGGTCATCACCAGGCTATTCAAGGCTATCTATTTTCACGTACTTGTCAATGATCAAACCATTTTCCCTTCGCAGCTATTCTCACAACAATCTAATTTTAGCCCTGTAGATAATCCATGCTTCGGGACATCAGTGTAACGTTTCTGAATCGTCTCCAGAACAAAGGCCACCCCCCGTTACACCTGACTGCCGCCATGAATTAGTAAACATGCTTTTTGTTTCTTCTGCTTCCTGTGATCTGGAGGGCTAAGCTAACCCTTAGGCTAACTCGTCTTAAGAGTGGACGCTTAGGCAGGTGTGAGTATCTGAAGATCTCGAATGCCTTATATACTTACTGTACTGTAATCTGCTTGCTGGGTCAATGGCTGTTTTTGGTGGGTTTTGTACTACGTTAATTTATTTAAGGAAATATTTTGCACTGTTTTCAAATGGCATCATAGATCTAGTCAATCCAGTATCATTCCTGCACAGTCTTTATTGCATTTTAAATGTAAATTATATATAGCTGGGTCAAAAGTCTGGAACTCTACTGAAAATGCTTTTATTTTGCTTGTATTTTTTATTTATTTCTTTATTTACATTTTTGTTATATGGGTAAATGACATGTGTTCAAGATACAGAAAATATTTTAATAATCTAATTTAAACACGTCAAGTGTGTGTGAATATTTATATTTATATTTATATTTATATTTATATTTATATTTGTTTATTAGTGTTATCAAACTATTAATCAAACGAATAATCACAATGAAAATAAAGGTTTGTGTGTGTACTATGTGTGTTTATTATGTATAATATAAATACACACACATATAATTTTTTTTTTTGTGGTGTTTATATATTAAATGTTTATATATGATATAGTTTATATAAATATATACATGTAAATATTTTCAAAATATATGCAGTATGTGTGTGTCTTTAATACACAGTACACACATTATGTAAACAAACTTATTTTGGATGCGATTAATCACGATTAATTGTTTGACAGTACTACACTGATATATACACTAACACTGCTTTGGAGGACAAACATTTTTTAAACATTAATATTTTATGTATAAAGATTGTTTAGTTCGCCTCAACTTTATTCATACTTTATTCATTTTTTTTCAAGTAGGAAAACGGCAACAACAAGATTTTCAATGTGATTAAATTTTTTTTCGTACATATGATTATGACTCAGCATGTCCTTTTGATTATGTGTTTCTATTTATACTGAGTGAAGTGGCTGTTTCTTGAATGTTCAGTTTGTTCACTCATAATATTTCAATCAGATCATAGGAGGCTGACAGCCACTTGAATTTGTAAGCTTTTCGGGCACTGAGAGCTTTTGCTGAAGCCAAACATCTGGTTTAGTCTCCTGCTAACAGCAACAAGCAAAACCATTCTGTGTGTGTTGTCCATTTACAGCAGTATAATATACCCACTCTCTGTTTTTATGCTTGTTTGTTCTCTACAATCAAATGGAGCAGGTGTTAATGTTTTGTATGTAACCCAAACCAGTTTATGGACACATATACACATGTACAAACAGACACGCTGATAAGCTCCTGTTTGCTTGCCAGAGTAGTAATAGCCCCTGGTAATGTGTAAAGAACATGATGATGGTGTAATGTTGCTTTGTACTCATTGGCCACCTGCTAAAGTCAGGCCTTACAGGAAAGCACCACTGTTGACAAGAACCACAAAAGAGTCACTCTGCTAACAAAGAACACACAGTGTAAACACAGACACGCTAGCTAGCTAGACTTTTTAATGCTAGATAATGTGCTTGTTTAGCAGTAAGATTCATATTTTATTTCTGTAGAAAGGTGAAAAAACATATTTAAGTTTATATTTTCCTCTTTGACCTAGCAGTAATAGCACATAAAAGTCTGAGAAACGCTTTAATATTATTTGCAGATGCCACTGATATTTAGAACCTATTGTAGAGATGATATAAGGGTACAAATGTTTCTGGAGCCATTGGGGATTTAAACGTTTATATTTTCTATTACAAAATCACTGTAGATCAGGGCCCGTATTCACAAAACATCTTAAAGCTAAAAGTAGCTCATAACTCACCCATTTAGGAGAAAATCTTAAAAGTAATGGGTGTGTCAGTCCTAAATTTAAGACTTCTTATTCTTAGCAGTTTGTCTCAGCAGCTTTGTGAATTGGTTTTGAGAGAAAACTCTTTAGCTAAAAAACTTTTACTGCTATTTAGCTATTTAGCTGCTGAATGTGACGCGGTTCTGACACAAATCTTATTTACTCTCAACTCTTTTTACCTTTTCTGACCCACTTTAGAAATCAAATATTTTTAAGGCATTAATCTGAAAAAAATAATTGCATGTGTTAACCCGCTAATTTATTTAAAATGCAATATTTTACTATTTTTGTTATATATCTATTCTGTATTTATATGGTTTTTTTTTTGTATCTTCCAGAAACTGAGGAATGAGGTGTTTCCATTGCATTTATCCGCATTATCGCCTCAGCATGTGGAAGCATACCGACTGCTAGAGGACAGGAAACACAAACTCTCACCTGAGACTGCCGCCCTCTACCTGCTTCGACAACAGCACAAACTATTGGTCAGTCTGCATGCATCTGTCCTCCTAAACGTATGCCAATGATCTCGATGTGTTTTATGAAAGTCAATATGGAAGACGTATTCTATTCTGCCTACAGTATATGCTTGCTTAAATTGATTTTAAAATTGCATAAACATATAAACACGCACATCCCTCTAGAGATAGTTTGGATGTGCTGGACCAGATGTAAATGAATTGCACTGATTATATGCACACACCAGCTTATATTCCTGTCACATCATGTGACCCAGTAGAAGCTGTTCATCAGTCATTAGGCTTCCAATACTGTTAAAGGTGTGCTCTTCACAGAATACTGGGTTGCATGCAATGAATTAAAAAATTTACTGCATTATGTAGTACACAGCTTTTATTGCCATTGAATGTATCACAAATACAGTGTCGATATATGCCGTTCACTTGCAACATATCTGTTTTCATGATTACACATCATCATCATCATCTTATGGTCACGTGGTATGTTTGGTTCTCTTTCTCAATCTCATTTCTCTCATGTTGTCAGTATTGTGCACAAACAGGGCTGCAGCTCTTCTTACCTGTCAGTTGCTTGGAAACAGCATTTTTATAAAAGCAGTCCATTAGCATGTCATTTATCCTGTTTTGGTGTGTCAGATTTTTGCATTGTTCAGGATCTGGAAATGAGCATGTAGGAGTGGTGCGTGTGTTTGTGTGTGGAGAGGCAGCCAATGATCAGCTTTTTCCATGCCTGTTTGGCAACGCTCTTTTGAGGGAACACTCAAGTGTGATAAAAGAATTAAGTGTTAATGGAAAACCATCTGTGCAGAATGACATCTTGAAAATATGTGCATATGGAGGCATATTCTAGACATGGAAAAGAGTTTGTTTCCTTTGACAGGAAGATGTTTTTGGCTTATTAATGAAACTCATTGAGTTTCATTAAAAAGCCAAAAACATCAAAACGACTGCCACATTATTCACGATTAATAGTGGTTTTGAGCAGGTGTATAGGAACAGTTCGACAACTGATGGGATGTCAAATAAGAAAAGAGAAAATAAATGGATGCATGAAAATATACAAATATAGTTTCCAAAAGAATTTTTATGCAAACTTTAATATTTTCATCACATTTGTGGGTCTTTTTTATATGAAAATATGTTTCAGATTATGTACAGTGCCCTCCACTAATATTGGCACCCTTGGTAAATCTGAGCAAAGGTGGCTGTGAAAATAAATCTGCATTG
>JAUCMR010000160.1:14465010-14511620 GCA_032357425.1 Enteromius argenteus
AATGTAAATGGTCATGAAAATAAAGAAAACACATTAAATGAGAAGGTGTGTCCAAACTTTTGGCCTGTACTGTATATATATATATATATATATATATATATATAATATAATATAATTATAACATATATTCTGAAAATAATAAACCAGGACTTTGATTAGATATAGTTGAATTGTGGAATGATTTGAAATTATCTTTACCTGCCCACATGGCCTTGGTAATGGCAGAAGAAGTTTCAAAGGTGGAGAAATTTATTGAATTTTCATATGTTTATAAAAACATTTTTTATCCCAACATTATATGTCAAGTCATAAAATAAATAAATTAAAGATTTATTTCAATTTCATCAAAATTGACTTACTATACTTTCTTTTATACAGTGTGTGTGTGTGTATATATATATATATATATATATATTAGGAAGTATGGTCAATTTTGATGAAATGTCTTTAGTTTGTACATGAAGGTCATTTGCTCAACACCAACAACATGCCAGTTGAATGTCATAAGAATCTCAATACAAGTGTAACAGGTCAAACATATTTCCTCTAGAACAAGCGTATTCAGTTGTAATTGCTGTTGCAGAGGTGTTCACTTCAGGTCAGGTTGCAGATAAGAGATTGGACAGTGTAAGATTGGACAGGCGTGGAGTGTGAGCACTGCCTCTGTCTCTGACAGCTCAGCTTTTTATCATGACTGACGCTACGATCGATACAGGACGTCAACCCCTCTGCTCTTGCTCTCTAAAAACACCACTCTCACCCCCAGAGCTCAGTGCTGACTACACATGCTCTGTATATCACATATCAGTGGACAGAGACAAACAGAATATGTCATTTTCAATTGTTCAGAGTATTTAATAGCATAATCAAACCTCTTATAGGTTACAGTGACATGTGCCTGGAGCTTTCCTGGTTGGGACGTGAGCATCAACCCTTTCAGACCCTGCTGTTAATGAAAGCATGATGATAGTTTGACCTATTAGGCTTGTGGCCACATGGGTCCAGATGGTCTTATTCATACATCACACAGACAACCAACACAGACAGTTAAATGTGGGCTAAAGAGACAGAGACCAGGGAATGATGGGGGGACTAGACCTTGTAATGTGTCATTTGCTTGACTACCAGTGATGTGTGCAAATCATTAGGCCATGGCTCTGATGTGTGTTCTTTGGGAGGATAGAATGACCTTTCTAACAGAGGTCAGAGGGCAAGCCTCAAGACGTTCTCAATTCATCTCTGTCTCTCTCTCTCTCTCTCTCTCTCTTTATCAGGTGAAAAGTGAGTATGAACAGCTGCAGGAGGCTCTGTACACTGTGACAGTGGAGAGAGATTGCGCTCTGTTGGAGAGGACTGAGCTCCAAGGCAAACTGGAGAACCTAGAGCAGGTGCTGAAGGTGAGAACCCTCCAGATGCGTGCCTGTAAAACACACACAAAAAAAAAAATCATGAATTATGGAAAATGAAATATTATTTTTTCTTTATATTCTTGGGTGATGTTATATTTTGTGATATTCAAGTCATATAATATAATATAATAAAAACGTTTTTTGATCAATTTGGTGTAAAAAATACAGTATAAATTACGATCTGGACATTTCCTTGACTGGCTGCCTGATTAGCGTTCGTGCATGCTGACCGAGTCAAAATGTGTGGTGAAAAGTGAAAATGTTATAGTCCTTTATCTTAGCGTGAGCTGTGTCAGTATCCAAGCTCATGACAGATGTTTCAGGAAATCCGGCCGGCAATGTATAACGATTTATATCATGACCTCCACTTTCATCTGTGTTTTCAACTCTTTTACTCCCCTTGTACTCTTTTATGGTTTTAGAGCTGTCGTACACCCTCAAAGTGCGGATCTGTGATCGACTAGGAGTCCTGGAGCGCCCCACCCCTCCCCTAACGTCTAACCCTCTCCTGCCCCTCCCCTCTCCCTGCCTCCCTCCATATTTTTCATTCATCAGGTATCTCTAAAGACTTTACAGAAGCCAGCACTAACTGAATGTGGACCTTTTGACTGAGTACTAACAGCTGATCTGGATGCTGTATGTGATCTGAATGGTCGGCCGGCTGAGGCACTGCTGAATGCGTTTGTGCATGACACAACAGTTATGCACAATTACACCCTCCCCTCACAAAATAAACTAACTCGGCTCTTCTTTTGAATGTGAGATATACGTGCTGTTAATATTCTTAAAAATATGCTGACTTTTTTTTTCGTTCGGTTATTAGGTGACAGTTTTGCTGAATGTACAAAGTGTGAAATATGTTGAAACTCAGCTTTGATTTAAAAAAAAACAAAAAGTAAATTAGTAGTACATTATTTTAGTGTTTATATGTCTAGTTTGTATGCAGATGCCTTATTGCAAAATAAACTGTAACAGCATGATCATTATATGTCTTAAAGGGGTTGATTTTGCAATTATGACTGGACAACAGAACATTTTCCTTTAAATATATAACTAAAAACATAATGCTAAGGCACGTAAGTTAAAATAAATGTTGCTGTTCAGCAAAAAAAAGAGAGAAAAAAAAAATAAAAATATATATATATATATAATAACAAAATGTAATAATTAAATCAAAAAATGGTCACGAATGAATGAAAAAACTGACTGAATAAATAAAAAAAAAAGCTAAAATATTTATATATGTTCAAATGATTAAGCTATTTAATAAATAAATACTTGAGTAAATAAGTACTGATAAATACATAAGTAGATCAGATAACTATAACATATTTCACACACACAGTACAGTTTATTTGTCCTCTGAAGGTTAGATTATTCTAACCTTCCTCTTCCCTGCACTCCTCTTTCATAGCAGCATGGAAAATCCCTCCTTTCCCTTTATCCCCTGTAACCTCACCTGTCACAAATGGAAAGAAAATTGCTAGGTTTTGTCACTGTGTACTTTTAACAGGTCAGAAGAGCTTCTGGGGATGTTGTTGGGCAGTAATCGGCGCTGATTGAACATGCTGTGTTGTTTGCACACACCCTTTCATGTACAGAGTCGTGACCCTTAAGCCCTTTATTGATCATGCGAAGCTCCGTGGCTGTGCTTAGTCTGGCTGATTGACATGATGCTTCACTTCAGTTTTTGCTTTCCCTGAAAGGGTGAAGCAAATGACACAAACTTGATTTACAACAACATTTTGCTGTTCTTTTCAGTGCTTAAAGGGATAGTTCACCCAAAAATGAAGATTCTGTCATTATTTAGTCACTTTCATGTCATTTCAACACCATATGCTGTTATTTTTCCAAGGGAAAATTACTAAAGTGTAGCTCAGAACCATGCAACAACAGTTTGTAGTGACTATGTCTATATCCCAAGCTTCCTAAAGTCATGCAGTACCTTTGCTTGATGAACAGACAAAATATTAAATTTAACACAAGGCTGTGAGGGATAGACTTACAGTCTTTACAAAAACTGGGTGTACTGTCCCTTTAAAAAAACATTTTAGCTCATTAGAGGACTAATAAGTGTCCCTGTTCTGAAGGTGTTAACACAGCAAGGGGCCGTTCACACAGAATGCGCTTTTACTTTTAAACGTGAGATGGGGCAGAGGAACACAAAAACACAACATCTAGAGACACATTTTAAACCGTTTCACTTCTTTTAGGTTTTAGATGGCTGCGTCATTTGCTGGACAATACATCAGAGCAGTAGTCAAGTGCCTGTGTACCTAGAAAAACAATGAGAAAGCAGTGCAGTGCAATTTGTTCTGAGTGAACGGCCCTTAGTTCTAAGTCGATTTGGTC
This sequence comes from Enteromius argenteus, assembly GCA_032357425.1. Taxonomy (NCBI): domain Eukaryota; kingdom Metazoa; phylum Chordata; class Actinopteri; order Cypriniformes; family Cyprinidae; genus Enteromius; species Enteromius argenteus. The sequence goes on from JAUCMR010000160.1 coordinate 14,468,772, forward strand.
AGGTAAGAAAGAAATCTTAGCGTTTACATCAGATATTTGAGGATTAGAAGGGATTTTTGTCTCTGGTGCTTCTGAAGACTGATGATCTTTTATAAGCGGATATAAAAAGAGGGTCTATAGATCAGTGCAGGGACTTTAACCGCAGCTAAAAGGGTTTCGGTGTGACCTAAAAAAGATTTTAAAGGAATTATTTCACCTAAAAACAAATATTATGTTATCACTTACTCACCCTGTTCCAAACCTATACTTTGACTTTCTTGCTTGAAACACAAAAGTAGTTATTTAACATCGTGTCCAAGCTGCTGTTTTACAATGAAAGTCAACGGTTACCACAGCGGTCCCTAAACCCCATCTTCTTTGATTTGCATGGAAAAAAAGCAGCTTGGACATTCTTCAATCTCATCTTGTGTTCCTCTCAAGAAAGTAAGTGATCATGAGAGTGAGTAAATGACAACTGAGTTTTCTATTTTGGATGAACTATCCCTGATTGATGGTTGCTCTCATTCTGTCTGTGTTCATCATTTGCTGAGTTTCCTCTCACCTCTTGCTCTCTCTTCTCTCTTTCACAGCATATGCGAGAGGCTGCAGAGAGGAGGCAGCAGCTAGAATTAGAGCATGAACAAGCCTTGGCCGTCCTCAGTGCCAAGCAGCAGGAGATTGACCTTCTGCAGAAGGTGAGAGATCAGGATTTCCAGCTACACTAAACCTTAGGATGGAGCTCATGCACAGGCCAGAGTCTAGAAGACCTTGCTTCAAACTTCTGGTTTATTTAAACAAACAAGATTCTGTTGATAGATAGTTTTACATGGTTTCAGGTTGGTACAAGCTGGTCTAGGTGATTAATTACCTATTAATTATTATCTTGGGGCTATGAGAGATTTAATTTATTTTACTTTTTTTTTTTTTTTTTTGCATTAACATAACTATTAAAATGACTTTGTTTGCTAATACCGATTTCCTAGCATCTGTGCTAAATAAATGCTAATATATGCTAAATAAATACAATTAAATAATATTTTCCAACTTTTTGCATCATTTGACATCACCTTATTGGGGCCAAAATTGTTGATTTGTGTGGAAAATTTGAATTAAAAAAAAAATGTAAACATTGAAATTACACTCTTAGTTTAAATTATATATTAAAAATTAAATTATTATTTTTTTAATTAATTTTCATAATTTAAGATAGAAAGTATAGCTTTAGGACAATGCAAAATTTTTACATATAAGGTAATTTTGAAAAGATCATTGATGAAGGCATAGTAAAAAGTGTCTTAGATAGTTTTAATGTGACTTTCATATATAATAAAAAAAAGAAGTAAAAAAAAAATCTGACAGAAAAAAAGCTTGAAATTAAAGAAACTCCCAATAATAAAATCCAACTGTCAAAGTGCTCTTAATGAAGAGAGATGTTTAATGAAAAACTGTTTCAGCAATTTTAGGTAACTCTCTGAAATTTTCCTCTCATTTCTCGTTTGAATGAGGAGAAAAGTGCCGCTGTCTCACCACTCAGAGTAAATTACTCTCTAATGAAACAGCAGAGCAGGTGATCAAATCTGACATTTTCTCCAGAACGCGTGAACATTGTCACCCGCTGAAACATTTGAGTTATTGTCTGTCTTTATTGAATGGAGCACAGTCATTACAGAGGAGAATAAACAGAAGTAATGACACACACACTTATCAGAAGAAGTCAAGACAAGAGATCTCAGTTTTGTTGTTCTGAAGGTGAATCTCCATGAATATTTCTGTTCCCTCATGTTGCTATGCTGCAGAGGCTGACACTCAAACAGATGTTCCTCTATTCATGTGGAACTGAATGCTGTTTTCCACAGCTGCTGAGAGTCACAATGAATGACCCTGCAGTCCTTGTTGCCTAAAACCTATTCAACCAAACTTGAGAATAGAACGCTTATTCACAAGGAATATTTTTAGGTATGACTTTTAATAAGTATGCCATGACTGACTTGGTATTAATGCTGTTATATATTATGTTCTGTGTTGTTTTTAGGCTCAGGTTGAGGCTAAGAAGGAACATGAAGGTGCCGTTCATCTGTTAGAGGTGAGTAACAATGTCTACTTATGGATGTCAGCGCATGTGTATGTGAGTGCGCATATAAGCATGCATTTTAAATCATATCTTGGCTGACAGTACAGCACATTCCACATGCGTCATCATATATTTTCTCATATTAGCCAAAAATCTGGCTACCATATTAGTCACATCTTAGCTTACACCATTTTGACATTTTGAGTTTATGAAATAAATAAATAAAAGTTCTTGTGTAAATATCCTTGCTGACCAGCTTCATTGTTGAGCGTTTTAAACCAATGTACATCTATTTTATGATTTATTTACCATATTCTACTTTCTTCTTTTCATTCATTGCTGGCATTAATGGGCAATTAATGGAAAATGGTGGTGTTGGGGGGGGGGGGGGTACTAATGTTGGGTCTCTATGACTTCTGAAACTGAAAAAATGCTCATGTGTGCAAATGTGATTTGTTTGGTTCCTTACATCTCTTGTCACTATGTTACTGGTCTTTTTTTTTTTTTTTGCATATACAGAATCACTTGGACAGCATGCAGGTATTTTCGAGTTACTTCTCCTCAAAGTTCTGCCTCTCCTCCCCGTGTGATTCATTGGGGGTAGTTCCTGTCACTTGTTTAGCTGTCCTGTCAATTATTGTACCGCTCATCCATGATTGATCTGTAAACATTTGATCAATATCTTTGATCTATATCGCCATAGATCAAATTATTGAAACTTTTTAGTACAAACCATCAGTCTTCATAGTCATTTTATACGTTCCTGACAAAAGTTATTTGTGTTTTATAAATGTTCAAAGTAAAACAGGTCACATTTTGCTCGTCTTTAAATCCAAACAATTGCTTTTTATTGCGCTTTTATTATTTTATAAATTTTTTGATAATGTTATAACATCATGAACATTATCAAAAAACATTTATTAATTTCATTTAAATTATTTAATTTAATTATTTATTTTTATATATTTATTTATTAGTATTTAGAAGGATAATTAAATTTTTATTTAATTTCTAGACTAATACAAAAAATTATTTTAGTCTATACATCAAATAAATGTAAATAAAATAATAAATATAAAAACTTTAATTATATAAAAAAATTATATTATATTTAAATATAACAATTAATTGTTTGTTACTATCATTTCAGTTGTATTATTTTTAGCATGTTGCCATCCCAATAGATATTTATCTAATGAAAAACAAAGACAAAAGTTGTCAGTGAATTACCTCGACCTTCAGTAAACAGAGTAAAATGTCTTCAGCTGTTATTTTATTTGATCATTTTAGTTTATTTTAATTTGTTTGAAAGTGTTCTGTTGTCTCCTCATTCCTTTTGGGAGGCTTTTTTTATTATTATTATTTTGAGAGTAAAAAAGCTAAACACAGGAGTTAAATGAAGATGAGGGCAGCCTCTGTAGTTTATAAAAAGTAAAAATGAAAGTGCTGCAAGAGTCAGTTTGGTCTCTTAACTCAGTGATAAAAGTTTCTCATTCACTGCCTGATCCTTTCTGCTCCTCCTGTGTTGCAATGCATGGGTGCTGCCTTGTGCTAAATCCTATTAGCGCCTCATGGATATGTGCGTTTGCAGATCAGATCAGCAACAACAAACATGACTGATGGATGCAGAACGTGACATGTATTCCTTCCACCACCCTCTAATTTCCTTTACCAAAAAGCCATATTTAGTAATTTATGTGAACTTGTTACTGTGCATAAACATGTTACACAAGACATACTGTATAACAGGTCAAGTTACAATTTTGTGTTGACTTGTTAAAGTGCAAACTCACATGATATTCTAATGTGGTTTATAGTATTGATGTACAAGTATACATGTGAGTTTCGTCAAATGACCATCAGCTTTTACTGTTATTTTGGCATGTGTGGTACCCTTCTCCATTTAATAGTACTTCCCATCGCTAACATCATGATCAAAACAGAGATTTGATGTACAATAACAGCTGAACATAGATTGACTCCTGTCTTTGTTTGATTCTGTTGGTGTCTGAAGCTGAGAAGTTTCCTTCGCACTAAGAACACAATGCGATTTTTGGTAGGAAAAACCTCCTTTTAGATGTAGGCATTTGTTTGTAGTGTTGTAGGTTGTTTACAACATTCACAGTTGGTAGAGTTGGCAGGCTCTATTCATTAGCATTCATCGGTTAGTTAATGTGAAGTGTAGATGTTAATAAAGCTGTTACCAGTTTTAAATGTCAATGCTTTTATCACAGACCAGCCCAAATGGTCTGTACATGGTTTTTAATGCTAGCCTTTCCCTTTCTTTTTCTTTCTTTCCTTCCCTCTTTTTCTTTTCAGGCTAAAGTGAGAGAACTGGAGGAAAAATGCCGGACGCAGAGTGAGCAGTTTAACCTGCTGTCAAAAGAGTTGGAGAAGTTCAGGTTGCAGGCTGGGAAGTTAGACATCCTGAGCAGCAGTCAGCTGACAGGGGGCGACTCGCCCGGCTCACCCACCAAACCCCTCACCCTCTCCCAGCTCCTCAACGGCCTCACTGCCCCCTCTGGGAAAGGTATAGCATGCATATTGAAGAAGGTCATGTGTTGACACCTGCTTAAATATATAAGTTACATTGCAATATGGGATGGTTTCTTTTCATTGTGTGGTAGTGAAAATTCATATTTTATTCATTCTGATTAGACTTAAATATGGACTACTAGTATGAAAATATTAAGTCACAAGAAGACCAGTTGATAACACTATACAATAAGGTTTATTATTTAATATTGGTTAACAACAAAACTTCTACAGTATTTACAAATCTTGCTTTAGAATTTACTAGTGTATTATTAAAATCACAAGTTGTGTTGGTTAACATGAGTTAACTATAGTTAACATTAGTTGAATACAATGAAATACAATGAGTGATTGTATTTTTGTGAACTAACATTAAGAAAGATTAATGTTCAATATTTGTTTTGTTCAGATTTAAAACTGTGCAGGATGTTTTTATTCACTTAGAGCTGTGTTCTACACAACATGAAAGGTCATTTTCAAAAATCCATAATAGGGGCACTCTAACTAATGTTAACAAAGGACACCTTGATGTAAAGTGTTAGCGACTTTTTAAACATGAAACCTGCGTGTTATGTGTGTACAGGTTAATGAATGGAGCAGACGTGCGGTTTTGTTCACTACACACACACTGAAGCATGCATGATGCTTCGTGGTGATTTCAGCGTCTGGTGTCTCTCTGAATGAGGACATAAATACATTAACAATATCTCCAGAACTGCTCTGAGAACCACTCCATGAGCATTTAACTAGCCTCATATCACAAAGAAATTTAGAAATATTCATATGATATTCAATAATACCCTAGTAAATCCTCTTTGTTTGCCGAAAATAACGTTTGATTAGTTTTCAATAATTAAAGGATAAATGAAATTAATGAATTGTGTCTACATTTGATAACCAGAAAAAAGTAAATACTGTACACAGCACAGAATTTCAGAGGGGGGAAATTCTAATTCTAAGAATAAATTTGAATAAATTAAGTTTTTTATGCATTCAAGTTATTTATAAATCATATGGAAGCAAAACATGTGGTGAGTGGAAAAAAATCAAAAAACATTTGTTTGTGTGTGTGTGTGTAAAGGTAATGATGATTCCATGAGTAAGATCTCTGAGCTCATTCGGCCCCTGCAGATGACTGAGGGGGAGAAGGTAGAGCTCCTGTCTGTCAAACCCACCTTCCTGTCACGCAGCACACCCTCCAGCCCACGGCGGGCCTTCCTCTCAGAGGTACGGCCTGTCATCGCCACTGCTGTGAGTATGACAAACAAACCAATCAATCAGTGTTAGTTCATTTTACCTTTAAAGGGGTCATAAACTGCCCTTTTTATTATTTTGTACTGTTCTCAAAGGTCCACTTATAATTTTCTTTAAGACTTTTACATCGAAAAACCTAATTTACAAGTAATAGGCTCGGTTTGAGTAGCCATGGCAAATTGTAGACTCGGAAGTAAACACCTACGGCTGTGATTGACTAATACATGTAGTTGTGTTGATGTTTAGCAGCCTTCACAGATGGATGCTGATGTGATTGTGCTAAAAAAAACGCATAAATACTCAGTACATATCAAAAGACCTGTGTTTGTTTCTCTTGCTATTTACACTACATGTGCAAATCAGTGGGCGGGGCTAAACAGGCAGTGACGTAGAAGCAGGCATTGATCATCTTCTGTAGAGGTGGTGTTTAACCACACGATTACACTGTAAAGTAGAACATTCTGCAAGCTGTCATTTTGGCAGATTGGCTTCGGTATAAGCTGTTTTTGGACTAACAAGAACATTTTGAGTTCTGAAACTTACAGAACTAAAGTACTACAAAACAAAATATTTTACATTTGCATTATCTGAAGGAAAGGTCAGAGCTTGCAAGCCAGCACAAGAATGTTACTGTGTTAGTGGACTTTATATTTTGATTCTATGTGCATTTAACAAACTTTAAACGTGTCAGTACATGCATTTTTGTTTTTTTTAATTTTTTTTATTGTGTGGTAATCATTTCACAGGCTGTGATGATACATTTCCATAGTTATTAACATAAATCTAGTACGGTTTTTAGTATTTTCGTCTTTTTTTAATTTTAATACAATTTATGTAAGCAATTAGGTACTTGAGGCATACTGTATTGTGCATAAGCTTCAGGCATGACTTAAGAAAAAATGAAAATATTAAAAACTGCTAGATTTACAAAGTTAATCACTCTGGAAATGCATCATCACAGTCTGAGAAAAGAGCCCATTGAAAATGTTTCACTTAAATTTGCATTTAAATATTTGTTAATTTATTTCGTTTTTTACTTAAATTTATTATCAAGTTTAAAGATTATTTTTAAAAGGATGAGACTAAACTAAAATGACTAAATTATTTTACTAACCAATATATTTCAGATTCTAAGCGAGTAAAGTAAATTTAAGTAGTGTGCCATGTACCACAGTGATTTGGCCATTATGAGAATAATTACAGTATACATTGACAGGTTGTGTGTGTGTGTGTGAGAGAGAGAGAGAGAGAGAGAGAGAGTGTGTGGGTGTGAATAGTCCAATCTGTCTGCTCAGACTGTGCTCTGCTGGTGTTATTGGCTTAATCGCCCACATTATTAGATTGCACACTGGACTTTGCTTTGAGCTATTTCATGCCCAAACATTTATTAAAAACCAAAACTTGAAAAACATTCATTCAGTTTTATAACCCACTGATTTGTCATTGACTCTCATTATTCATACTGCACATAAATCTGATTTGGTTTTCAAATCCGATCTTTAGGTCTGAGTGTGTACAGTGTCATTTTGACATTTGATTAAATATGATCCACTTCAGGAAGCGTCATCAATATCTAGTGTACCTACATCAGCACAATTTTAAAAGACACATCCTGAATTATGAAAATGGCTATTTTGAAATCCAATCTGACCGATTAGAATAGAAAATCAGATGTAATCGGTTTTCAAACCACATATGAATTTGGTTTGGATCAGATTAGTGAACATTGGATTTCATGTGGTTTGTTTGCTCTTCATACTACAAAAAATTCAACAGTTTTGAGTCAGCTATGCCAAAAAATCTGTTTGAACAAAGCATTTAACTCCCTGTGCTGGTGAGGCTTAGCATGCTGCTTCACAACAGCAATACCGGAAGCCAGTAAAGCTGACCATTAACTCATCTATCCGCTTTTCTCTCTTCTTTAGATGGACAAAGAGCTCGGCTCGTCCCCGAGGTCTAAGTCCAGATACACAGGCAAAGTACGACTGTGTGTTGCCCGCTACAAGTGAGTGGACCCAGCTGTTGTAACACGTTACAGTATGTTACAATAGAACATTTGCTGTAATAATAGGTTATAGCATGTCATTAGCTATAATGATTTGTTATATCATGCCATTAGCTGTAATGATTAGGAGTAGAATATCATTAGTCACAGTATCAGATCTGCCTTTAAGAAATACTCTGGGTTAAGTACAAGTTTAGCATATCAACAACATCTGTGCACACTATCAATTACCACAGACAAGAATTTTGAGTCTACCAAGCACAGCAGATAAACATTTGAAACATTTCACACTGTTTTGATAGTTTAACCTAGTATAATCATAGCATTTATGATAACATCATACAGTATTTGTTAGCATGAGATGGTTTGATGTAGTTGCAAAATGATATGCAGTTTATATCATCTGTGATAATTAACAGTGTGCACAGATGTTGTTGATATGCTAAACTTGTACTTAACGCAGAGTATTTCTTAAAGGCATACCTTGGTAAACCGGGTAAACAGGTGTGATATCCATTTAGAAATACTAGAAAAGGTTGTGATGTACTGTAAGCATCTGCAAAACTTGGTTTTCACATACTACTAAAAAGCACTTTTACAGTTTAAATATCAAACTGGAGCATTCCCACAAAATGTTTATCAAAAAAATGAGCCTCACATTATGCATTTAGACCCTTAAGTCAACTTTCCCTATAGGCTTCTAAGATCGTATCCCAAAAATTATGTTTCAAATAGGTTCTCACCCATGTACAAAAAAATACCTTTTAATATACGGTTTATTCATGAATTGAATTCAACATGTCCTCCCTGCAGTTATAACCCTTACGATGGCCCCAATGAGCATCCTGAAGCAGAGCTCCCCCTGGTGGCTGGGAAGTACCTGTATGTTTATGGGACTATGGATGAGGACGGATTCTATGAGGGTATGTCACATTATAGGACTACTTTAGAGCTTCAAAAGTTTGGCAGCAGTCAGATTTGTTTGATTTTGTATTACAATTTTTTTTTAAGTAGTCTCTTATGCGCAACAGGTCCACATTTATTTAATTAAAAATACAGTAAATCGTAATATTGTAACTCTGCACCCTTTTCTGTTCTCCAGGTGAGTTGTTGGATGGACAGCAGGGTCTTGTTCCCTCCAACTTTGTGGACTTTGTCCAGGATGAGGAGCTTCCGTCGGTTCCTCTCTTGGACCGCATAAAGGAACCGTCCTACCTCAACCACAGCCCCGCCTCCATGCCCAGCAGTGCCGTGAGTACACTCAGCACGCTGCTCTCAGAGAAGCTGGACGCCCTGGGCTCGGGCACCGGGACGGGTACCAGCAGCAGCAGTGGGGTGAGCAGCTTGGGCATGAGCATGGGGCTGGGTATGGACTTCCTGGGACCCTGCAGCAATGGCACAGGCACGCTGGACGTGAACATCGACGAGATTGGAGAAGACATCGTGCCTTACCCCCGCCGCATTACCTTGATCAAACAGCTGGCCAAGAGCGTGATCATAAGCTGGGACCCTCCTGTGGTGCTGCCCGGGTGGACGCCCATCAGCGGCTATAACGTGCTGGTGGATCAGGAGGTACGCATGAGCGTGCCCTTCGGCGGTCGCACCAAGTCTTTGATCGAGAAGCTAAATTTGGCCTCCTGTACGCACCGCATCTCCATCCAGAGCGTGACGGAGCGGGGGCTCTCCGATCCGTTGCGCTGCACACTGCTGGTGGGGAAAGATGTGGTGGTGGCACCCTATTACCTTCGGGTGGAGAACATCACGCAAGCATCGGCTGAGCTCACCTGGACGCCAAGCAACAGCAACTACAGCCACATGATCTTCCTGAATGACGTGGAGTATGATGTTGTGAAACCCGGAGGGTACAAATACCACTTCTACAATCTGAAGCCCATGACGGTGTATAAGATACGGGTGGTGGCCCGGCCCCATCAGATGCCCTGGCAGCTTCCCCTCGAGCAGAGGGAGAAGAAGGAGGTCTCAGTGGAGTTCTGCACACAGCCAGCTGGTGGGTCAACACTGAACACGCACTCTACTCAATCTATTATTATAGTGATTTGAGATCTGGTTATCTGTAGGGCTGTCAGTCAATTCTAAATTCAATCTGATTAATTGCATAATATTTTGTGTCATAGCTCGACATGCGTTCTTGCAAAAACAAGATGGTACTTCAAGACTGAATTGCTCCAGTGGTAGGAATATTTCTTATTACAGAATTTACAAATCAGGGGTCATGATTAATATTAATTATCAAACACAGTGGTATGCGAAAGTTTGGGAATGTGTGAAAATTTGAATAATTTTGACAAAATTAGAGAGATCACACAAAATGCATGTTTTTTTTTTTTCTGTACTGTCCTGAGTAAAATATTTTACATAAAAGATGCTTACATATTGTCCACAAGACAAAAAAACAGCTAAAAATATAAAAATAACCTTCAGAATTTCGGGAACCTTTGGTTTTTAATACTGTGTGTGGTTACCTGGATGATCTATGACTTTTTTTTGTGAATCTGCAGGACCTGAAGGATTTTTCTGAAGAACAGTGCTCAGTTTAACTGTTCAGAACGAACAAGCGACTCATGAACAACAATCACAAAACAAAAAACAGCTGTAGTTCACTTAACCACACACAATATTAAAAACCAAGGGTTTACAAACTTTTGAAGGGGGTTATTTTAATAATTTTTAGTGAATTATAGGTTAACATCTTTTATGTCAAATATCTTACTCAGGACAGAACTACATTAAAAAAAAGTATGCATTTTGTATGATCTCTCTTGTTTTGTAAAAATTATTCACATTTTTAGAGATTCTGCAAGGCTTTCACATGCCACTGAATATAATTAAATATAATAATTATTTCTTAACATATTTTTCATTAAATGTGTTAAATTGATCAAAAGTGACAATAAAAACTTTTGTAATGTTGTAATGTGTTTGAGTCTAGAATCCAGAAAAATATTAAGCAGCACAATTGTTTTCGATATTTATAACACAAAGAAGAAATGTTTCTTGACGACCAAGCATATTGGAATTATTTCTGATGGATCGTGTGACACTAAAGACTGGAGTAAAGACAGATGAAAACTTGTTGTTGCCATCACATAAATTAATTTGATTTTAAAATATATTAGAATAAAAACATGTTATTGTAAATTGTAATGATATTTCACATTATTACTGTTTTTTAATTGGGGGTAGTGTGGTTGCTAGAGTTTTCTGAATAGTTTTTGCTAGGAGTTTTCTGGTTGCTGTGTAATTAATCCATGGGCTAGTTTCTTGCAGATTTTAAATATTTTTTAGCCCCATAATTATATTTCCAAGCCAAAAAAATGTTAGTGACTCCATGTTTTTAGGGCATGATATCTCAAGAATTATAATTGCTGTTACCTCAAAATGAGCAAAATGTTGTACCGTACCCAACTAAAATATTAATCACATATTTTGATAATGACAGGGACTAAATCAGACAGAAAGCCTAATAAGGCTTATGCTTTAAGATTAAAAACACATGTATTGGTATTCTTTTTATAGATCTAATTAAGCCCCCAATACCACCCACATCAAGAAAGGTTTCACTTTTTTAACTTTTAAGGGCCAATTATGAATAAATCTCTACCCAGAGGAGAATCTGAAAAAAAAATTGACTTCAAGGGAACAAGTCTGTCTTTGTATCTGCCAACTCCTATGAGACCAGCAATCATAATCCTTGTCCAATTATAATTCTCATCCAAATATTTTGAAGACGGTGCTTCCTCAGAGAAAATGTCCTTGCTGCTGTCTATCATACAAGATGTCGTTTTTTTGTGGGAGTTCCTAGTGCCAGATAACAGTTAATATTTAGCATATAACCTTGATGTTTGCAATGTACTTCCTATTCATCAGTTCGCCCTGTTAAAGGAGGAGACTGGAAGTTTAGTGCTCCATAATGAGCTTCCTACCCTAGAGAGACTGTAGACAAGCACAAGCTGCCTTCATTAAAAGAAGCCTATGGCACGTCAGCTTATAAACGAAGAGCTGTCGGCTCTGGTTTTCACATAACACCTATTACGCAGACGTCTACCTGAGATGTTGATCAACCGAGTTGCGTTTTGCTTTTCTTCATCTCTCAACGCTGTTCCCAGCGGACCCGCAAGATGCCTTGCTTTGGAGCACAGACGAATGAGAGCGGAGGAAATGAATGAATGCGTGATGAATGGAAATGGGACGAGCGTTTGCCGCAGTAGGGAAGTGGAGCGACTGAAGATGAAAAGAAGAAGAATCAGAGAGGATGTGAGAAAGGGGAGGGTGGAGGGGGATGCCCGGTATTCTGTTTCTGAGGGAGTCCTCACTTGCTTGTTTTTTTACTGACTCCCACATTATTTCACACCGGCACACACACTCATAGACGTATACGCTCTCATTGCAATGCCAAGAAGCAGAGCCGACGTGCATATGAGGCTGCTTTCAGTGCCAGCTCATTCTTCCCTCCAATCTTGAGTGTGACAGCCATTGTCCAGGGAGGAAATGAAAGGCCGTCAGCATTAGTACGGCTGTCTCCTGCCGTGCCGTGGCTCTCAGCAGAGCCTGTGATCATTAACAGTTGCAGTTTTTATTGCTATTTATGTTATAGGGTATATAGGGTTAATGCTAATTAACCCTAATGTTCTGTGTGGTATGTGGAGAGACCCAAAGATGCTTTAAATAACTCAAATCACACTTCATACATCATTAGTTTGATACTTAGTGAAGTATTAATGAACATTTATAAATGTCTGTCACTTTAGATCAATTTAATGCATCCTTGATGAATAAAAATATTATTTAACTACTAATAACAATAGTACTGACCCCAGATTTTTGAATGGTACTGTATCTTCATTAAATAAGCATGACCGCAATACATAAGATGCTTTCCATTATTCTTATGGTTGAATACCAAAGTCTTCAGCTGTGTGTTTAAAGGTCCAGTGAAGTGCTTTGAAACACACAGCGGTATTCTATGGCTCTGTCCCAAATGGAACACTTCATTTGCACTTGCGGTCTTACAGACATAAGGTCCTTGTACACTGACTCCAAAATTTTCGTATGTTTTCTCTTTTTTTTTTTAAATTTGTCATCCTTTCCTTTCAAAATGCTTGCTACGGATGCAAAAACAGAAAATTGAACCTGATCCGAATTTTTTTATGAGAGATGAGAGTTTCGGATGCAGTGTGTAAACGTCATTGACACAACATGAGGTTGTATTTATATTTAAACGTGCAAGAATTTCGGACTTGTGTGCAATGACCTTTACATTGGTCTTGACCTGCATGTGTCTGTTAAGTACATGAGACTGTAGGGTGTCCCATTCTTCATTTTAGCGTTCAGCAGGGTGCTCGCGAATGTCCCCTATGCACCCTCGATCCACATTTCTGCCGAGCTCTGCAGCAGACTTCTACCCGACAGTAAAAGCAGCATTACTTTACGAAAGTACAGGCTCAAATGAAGACAGTGAGGGGTTAGGGTGCCATTTGGGATAAGGGCCTATGTGTTGACGTCATTTCAACAGCAACAGAAAGAGAGGCGGGACATATCAAGCAGTCTTGCCACCTTTTCATAATTTTTACCAGAGCCACTGAGCTTGAATTTGACAGCATATGACAGCCATAACCTCATCCATATTGCTATAAAATGTAATATGTGTAGAAACCAGTCCGATACATTTTGCGGTCTGCAGACTTGCACATATAATCTACTCCATGCTATCATGTCTCTGGACCGGAGCAGATTGTGCCATGCTGCGGTGGGTCACATGACACAGCACGAAACCAGACTTGTTTTGTCCCGATGAAAAGCATATTTCACTGTCTGAATTGTTCCCTATTCCCTATATAGTGGACTATGTGCCATTTGCAAACGTGAATTTTGCCATTGTTTTGAAGCACACTAGCTTATAGATAACCTTAAGGCTAACATATTCATACTAAAAAATTTGATTTCACAGAGATTTTAAGTATTTACATAGTGGCTGGTGTGCAAAAGCACCACAGTTACCTTGTAAAGTTAATACATTTTGTAATTACGCAATTTAATAAAAAACATACAGTCCAACCAGAGTTGTCGACAGTCATTTTAGGTTTTTTTTAGCGTAAATTAAATAAAGTAGCCAAATTCACAAGCAAATTCACAACCCAATTTAGCTGGAAAGCAACATCTGTAGCTTTGTGCACCTAAAAGCTGAAGAAAACAGAGGTCATGCTTTTAAAGTGTTAACAGGTATACTTTTTTCTGCCACAATGCCTTTGGCTGATCTTTTTGTTTTGTAAATGTATACTTTTAATTGATATAGGACATTAATTAAGGAAAGGCCACTCATGATGGAACGGTCCTGCTTGCGGATTATCGAATTTCCAGCACAGTGGAGTGCATGCCTCAGGACATCTTGACATCTTGAGATAAATGAACCCTCGATCTAGTCTAGCTCACATTGTATTCCCCTCCTACAGACTGTGTTATACGTACAGGGCAATGTAAGCCCATCAGCGGGCTTCCCTGTGGACTAACAGTGTAGGCTTTTATTACGTGACACCCTTCTGCAGGCGTTTAGCCATGCAGTACCGGCCTCAAATGAAGGCCTGATCGGATAAAGACAGCCTTTGAGCTGTTTTCAATTACAGAGCATTGATCCAGTTCCTCTGGATCAACTTCACAAATTACATGATCCACTTTTAGCTCCACTGTCTTTCCACAGACACTCTGTCATCCCCCTGACGTCTCTGGACCTATCAGCACCCCGAGCGGCCCTTGGGCTCTGATCAGCGAGGGGTGGCCTTTTTGACATCAGGATGGCTTGTCTTAATTGATTGTTGGACTGAGAGCTTGCCATTTGGAGACAGTTTACAATATGTTTTAATTTGTGTTTTAGTAAACAAGACTTAATAGCATCTCTCAAACACAATTAAATGCTGTTTAAAGTTGTTCAAATATATATATTTTTTAAATAATAGTTTTGTGTGTGAGGAAAATTTTTTTAAATTTGATTACTTATACAATTTTTTTTTGGCCCTAGATCTCAAACCTTTTTCACACTTGTCCATATTCAAGGATGTTAAGAAATGCTGTGAAGTAGCCTTTTCATGTGGCTCTTAATAGAATACAAATTGTAAAAGACGTTTTAAAGCAGCTTTACAGTGATAAACATGACAGTGATGATTCAATGATGCAAATTCAATTCTGTTGTATTCAGTTGAAAGCAGTTTCATTGTAGATTTAGTTTGGTTCAATAGCTGTGTAAAGTCCATCAGTTATGGAATGAGTTTAATTCCTCTGTAAAGTAGCTCTGGAGAAAACCATGTTATCATCAGTCACCTCTGTTTAGTTCTCATTCAATAGAGTCTGTGAAGTCAGGTCAATAATATTGCCAAATAGTGTACCCAACTAAGCAAGCCAAAAGGGAGAAAAAACATTGGGAGAAACCAGGCTTAGTTGAGGGTTCAGTTCTCCTCTGATCAGATGAAGCAACATGGTGTGGCTGCAACACGAGTCAGATTGTGGAATGATATCTTTTTGTCAAGCATATCAATCCAGTTCCTTCTTGAAGATCGACATACATTATGCTAGAGTTTGGTGAAGAGGGTCAAAGCTGGCCATAGCAACAGATTATAGGATAAGTCTGGTTATCGTGGTCTTAGTAAAGACCTGTTCCGGTTTTTTGCAAAAACAAGATGATGTTGATTTTTTAAATGATTTTTATGAACCATTACTGTTTAACGAATCCAAAAATGACCGCATATTGCAGCCAGATTTTAAATACATGACTCTTATGATCCAATGCATTTTAGTTACAACCTACTGCCAGCCAGATTTATGAGCAAATTACTCTTATGAGCAGTTCATTTTTTTTTAAAGAAATAAAAAACATAGCATGACCCCAAATATTCAGATTCACAAGCAAATTAGTTTTGTGAGCCAGATGTTTTAAGCAAATCAGAATCATACATTATGATACATAATGACTCTGATGAGCTGATTCTTTTTAGCGAATCAGAATCAAGCATGACCACAGCTACATTCACAAGTGATTCTTATGTTTCAACGATTCCTGGACCGAAGTTAACTTCCGGTCTGTGTTTGTTTATCGGTCTGGCAAGTGCCGTCGGCTTCAGTAATGAGGTTGGTCTCAGGTTATTGTGCTCTGGGATGTGCTTCCCATACATTTATTTATTTATTTTTGGCGACCTGCCACGATATCAAAACTGACCGATTTTCCAAAAGGCTTCGTCGAATTAATACGAGCACATAAAATGCGCGTTTAAAAATCAAACCGAGGCGTGGGTGTTTTTATATCACTGTATTTCTGAAGGAAGACTGTCTCTAGAAAATGTCATTTTCATTTCATTCTTCCATGTAAGGCAGCGTTTGTAAGCTCAGAGCTGCTTTGTCTACAGCCGTTACCAGGGAAACCTCTTTCTTTCTTGTGCTTAAAGCACCTCCTGTCTAATCTGTCTGATTTACGCAGCAAACATATTTAGCTTGTTATCAAAAAAATAAACTACTCTTGAAAGACTTAGCTGTTGTATGATTCTATTGAGATGTCTACCGTAAGTTAAGTTAGGGCCACAAAAGCATGCACGCGTTATATGTTGTTGAAACCATCTGTAGCCATTTGTTTTAGTGAATCAGAAACATGCAGTGTGATAAGCATTCCATAATTCCTGAAATGAATGACTTGTTTGGTATTGAAGTTACTGATTTGAATCTGTCTGAAACACTGCTCTAATTCATATCATTAGCAAAGATAACATTTCTTTTTATATGGAAGAATATGTAAACAATATGGACATTATAAGTGAAATCTCTGCAAATTAATTGGAAATGAATCTATCAAATAGAAAACAAATAGAGAGTGAATCAGAATCAAATCAAATCAGGGAATCTGTATTGATACCCAGCCCTAACAAAGATCATCTGGTGACTGGTTACAACACGTTTCAGTGTTTTGAATTAAATGCAAGCAAGAGATGAGGTGAATGATGCCTGCTCAGTACTATTATGCAAAACAGCTGAAATGATAACAGAGCATTGTGTGTTTTTGGTTCTGAGATGGTGCGGTCCATTGCTGGCAGCCACATAAAACACTCAGTATGATTAAGACGAATCAGCCCACATAAATTCAGAGTGCTGACATAAGCAAATACACTGCGATAGTCTATGCCCAGCTGGCGTCCCTTACGGCTGTAAAGAGCACGTACGCACACCCACACGCACATTTACATGCCCATTACACATGCATCATATTTTCATGCACAAGCATGCACGTGTTTCTGAAAACAGAATGCATGTCACAGCCCTCCTACAAACACAACAGCAGACCTACACAGATTTGCTTGAATCATGATACAGTGTAACAAACTCATAAAGCAACTCTTTTTTTTATTTCAGGTCCTCCTTTACCTCCTCAGGATGTGCAGGTTCAGATGGGACAGACACCAGGAGTCTTGCAGATCCGTTGGAAGCCTCCTCCTCTCACTCCAACCGGCACTTCCAATGGAGCCAATGTAATCGGATACATAGTCTGCACTAAAGGTCAAAAGGTGAAGTGATGTTGCTTATTCTTACTATCATCATGCTTTTTGAGCATAACAGCTACTGATTTGCAGTAAGCAGTGGGACCTGGTAATTAAGCCAATGAAAGGTCTAAGATCACTTTTGAGGTTAAACGTGCTATGCTAGTTCACATTTTGGTTTTATTTTGCTCACTGGCACCATCAGGTGATTGCTTGTGTCATTGCATGGCCAATGTTTTCCCTGTGTTATATAATGCAGGGGTTTATGTAAGTCATTTTGGATAATCTGACAAAAATATATTTGGAAATAATATTGATCTCTTTTCGTGATAAAATATCATATATACAAATGTTACACATCTTAACAAAAAGGATATCTAGATGATCCAGAAAAAGTGTGAGGAATTTTTGAACTTGTTGGCAGAAATGTCACATTCATAAAATGTTATGTTTTTTTCCTGGCAAGCTTAAACATTTGGTGTTCTATGATGCATTAAGCATCTAGTTGTCTAGCATTTCATCTATAATAGTAGCTTAAAATGATAAACAAATCACCTTTTGCTGCTGTTTTCTAACAAAAGTGTTTATGAATTTATTTCTGACAGAGAATCAAACTATAGGTGTGTAAATTCCAGCTGTTATTGCAAATACAATGCTATTATTTATTGCATGTACTTGTAAAATATTTTAAAATACATCTTAAATAAAATACAAAGAAAATAAAGTGTACTAAAATATTTTACTTCATTAGGTAGATTATTTTGGATTTATTTTATATGTGTTATATATTTTTATATAAAAGTATAAAAGGTATTTATTTCTAACACATTTAAAATTATAAATGAAATATTTCATATTTTTATTTATATTTTTATTTTAATTAAACATATATTGAATGTATTTATTTTTAACACGGAATGTATTGCTAAAAATAAATTTGATTAGTTTTATGATGGGGGTAGTAAAAATATCAAATAAAATTAACATAACTGCCTGACTGTATGAGCAGAAAACACAAATTTTTTCTCCTTGCTAAGGCACATTTGTTTATCCCATATTTCTTTTGTTTGTTTGTTTGTTTTCAGATAGCAGAGATAATGTACCCCACAGCAGATTTCGTTACGGTGGAACTGAACCGTATCCAGTGTCTGGAAGCGCGGGAGGTCGTCGTGAGGACAATATCAGCACAAGGAGAGTCGCAGGACTCTCCCGTGGCCGCCATTCCGCACAACCTCCTGGTGCCTCACCCCCACGGACACCCCCCTCACCTCCAGTCTCACCCCCAGACTCACCCACCTCCCTACCCACAAGCCTACCCCCCAACGCATCCGCAACCGCACGTCCAGCCCCACTCCGTCCCGCCATCCCACCCTCACCCACCTCCCTCACACCCCCACACCCACCCCTCGCCCTCCTCGTACCCCATGTCTAAACCCAAACTCCTACCAAGTGCCAGAGACCCCCATGCCAAAGAGCCAGAGATGGGCAGACGAATGGGGCAGCCCTGGGAGCCACATCCCCGGGCTCCGTCACCACTACCGCCCCCTTCGCACCCGGGACACACGCTGGAGCCCCCTCATGTAGAGGGCCGGCGCTCACCCTCCCCTCAGAGGATCTTGCCTCAACCTCAGGGAGTGCCCATTCCCAACACAGTGGCTCGTGCTATGGCCCGCCAGGCGGCGCAGAGGAGCGCCCCGAACAGCAGGGTGAGACCACCGTTTGTTGGGTTAAATGAGGAACCTGATGAACAAGATGGTTGCTGGAATGCTTTTAAGCAGCATGACAGATCATCCATGCACATGCTCTGTTTCAGGTGGAGAGGAGGAACATCTTCAGCGAGAGAGGTAACGCTCTGCATTCGTTAAACTCAGATGAGGAGGAGGACGGGTACGATTCTCCTCACGCCCGGCGAAGAGGAGCTTCTGTGGACGAGTTTCTCAGAGGTTCTGAACTGGGCAGACACGTGAGTCTAAGAAACAAATCTTTTTGTACTGCACAAGAAAACTTTTTTTAGGGAGTTTTGGGTCAGCTGTCAAACATTTGTTGGTGTGTACAAGTGTTGTGTAGCTTTTCCAACACAAGTAATTCACATTTCTGTTTGTTTATGCTTTACAAATCATTACAAAATGTCATTATAATATATTGAATTACATTATATTCTTATTTAGTGTTGTCGAACGATTAATCACGATTAATTGCATCCAAAATAAAAGTCTTTCTTTACATGATTTTTGTATATTTATTATGTGTATATATAAATATACATGCATGTACATATTTAAGAAAAATATATTAATGTTTATATATATGTATGTGTATATATATATATATATATATATAAAATATAAGAATAGAAATATATAAATGTATAAACTTGTAAATATGTTCAAAACATATACTGCATTTTTATATACATAATAAATAATCACAGTACACACACATCATGTAACTTTTATTTTGGATGTGATTAATTGTTTGACAGCACTGCTCTTATTATATTAATATTATATATAATTAATTAATGAACACTGTTGAAATGTCAGTTCAATATCTGTGTGTCATAAATTGTAGAAAAAAATATATACTTGATGGGGTATATAAATTGTCACATGTATAAATATATATAAAATCAAGTTGTTGGTTATAACTATGTTTTATGACTTTTTTAACTGTTTAAAATGCAAAAAAGTAAAAATCCTGACACAAAGAAATGAAGAATGAAAATCACAAAGAAATATTGCTATATATATATATATATATATATATATATATATATATATAATGTGTGTGTGTGTATATATATATATATATATAAATACACGTGTTTGTATTCATATGTATTTACTAATCTGAAAAATTCTAATATTTTGCAAGTTATTATTCTAAATTATTAACTATTCTTTTGGCCACCTTATGATTATTTTTTTGTTTGTTTTATTTATTTATTTTACTTTTGTCATCCAGTGTTTCTCTGTTTTTTAATAATAATATATATTTTTTGTTTTATTTATGTCTTAATTTCAGCATGAGGGCAAAAAAGCATGAATATGCAAATTGATATATGTAAATTCAAAATCCAAAGAAAACAATAAACACATCCAAACTATACAAATAACAAAACAAAGGCAGATTTGCAAAACAAAAAACTACAAAAAATCAAGAGTGAAGTACTGATGAGCAAAATTAGGAACCAGTGTAACTAAGTCAAATTTCAGTTGAGTTTTGAAGATTTTTTCCTGAAGTGTTAAATCATGAAGATTTCCGCATCTGTACCTCCAGCATCATCACTATAGCCACAGTGAGGAGTACTACACCGAGAGCAGTCGGGGCTCCGATCTGTCTGACATCATGGAAGAGGATGAGGAGGAGCTGTACTCGGAGATGCAGCTGGAAGAAGGGCGCCGCCGCAGCATCAACTCACACAACACATTAAAGGTATGGAACAGACTCCCTTCCGGCCGCCGTCTGTCTTGGGCGTGGGCCACAGGGCCGCAGGCTAGAGGCTGGGACAGACGAAGGGGGATGGAGTATGCCGTGCTTTCTAGGGCTCCTCCCAAGGGGTGGTACTAGATGTTTGGCACTTCAACCTTATAGAATAGGCTTGAAAGGCCAACTGCAGTTCAGTTAAGGTGGTCTTTAGAGGTAAGAGTATTTTTTGTTGTAAAGTAACTCCTGAATGTGACTAGCGCTGGGTTTTTTTGTGTTTTTGTGGTGGTGAATTTAAAACGGGGTGTTAGACCTCTGATGTTGTACACAAAGCTTGAGCTGCAGGATCTTAACAGGTCACCCCATCCTCAGTCTCTCCTGGGTCCTAAACGCGGGTTGCTTTGCACTACCGAACTTCGACGTCATCCAGTCATTTAGCCAGCTTTGTATAAGCCTGTCCAGTCATACAAAGCTCGATACATCTGAATGGCTTAACCTGAGGCTGCACACTCAATGCATGAGAAAACGGTCTGAATATGCTTTGCGCTCTCCAGATGTTGCAAACTCTGTTGTTCGGTTTTAAGTATTGCATCACTATGCATCTGTATCTGGTAGAAATCAATCTGGATTACTCTATATAGCAGAAGTGGCTCTTGTTACTTGGAAATGACAGGATTATTTAGCAGATTCTTAGATTTATTGCATATGACAATCACATATGTGCAGATATATACATTGTGTATTTGTTTGCTATGCCTGAAGTGTTTACCTCGTTGAATATAACGCCATGGTTTTATGTGTTTGTGATTATTATTAAATAAAGACAGGGTTTTTTGTGTGTTCTATGTGTAAGTATTACATACATTGAATCTGTTTAAAGTGTCAAATTAGCTTCTACTTGATCTGGTGAAAATGCACATATCATTCCAAGGGCATTTGGGGAATCTCATTTAAGTGAAGTCTGCTTAAATGAAACAGTTATTCACTTTTGATTATGTTTGTCTCATGGTTACACTTCTGTTAAGTTTTACTTTTCTCAGTGTAATTTTACAATTTTGTGGATATCTGTCTCTTCATGAACAATGTTTAATACTGTTAAGATTTCTTTCTTTCAAAATATATTTCTGAACAAGTATTATGCAGAAAGCGTTACAAAAATATATGATGTACTGATTATATGAAGCAATAAATGGTATATTATATTTCAGTTTTTGTCATTTTTGTTTTGAGTTATCTTTTTGGAGACCTGAGCAGCCATTGGGATTGTGGTATGAAAACTAACACCTTATATAGGCTACAGTATAGTCTACAGTTTTTTGTTTTGTTTTTTTTTTGGTATGATTTGCCTCTAACTACTGATACTAAAAAAACTATATATATATATTTTTAAATATACTGTTATAGGCATAGCTATCACCTCTTAATCTAAAAATATCTGCTACGTGTATCACAATGTAGAAATTTAAAACCAACAAATACAATTTTCATACATAATTTGAAATAATTAGATTTGTATTTTTATTAATATTTTTTTACATTTCCATTCCAGGTTACTGGTCTACTTTTGAACACAATTCACTTGTTGCTTGGCAGATGAATCTCCATTTTGTTTTTTATTTGTTTTGTTTAATTAATTTTTATGTTAGTCCTTAGATTCTTTAGTCTTGATCCTTGATTGCCTGTCAATAATTTCTTAATGTTCTGTGTTCTGAATTTTCATCTGTATTTTTTTTGTTTTTTGTTGTCATTGTCGTTGGACTGTGCTTTGTTAGTGGATTGTCTCAATGAGCCCTGCATATGTGATACTCTCCAGTTCTCATTTTCTGTACGGTTTGCATTTCCTGACGTTTTCCTTCTACAGATTCCCTCTCGTCGCATGTCATGTCCGTCATGGAATGAGACTGCATGCCCTACATTTGACCATGACCTCCGATAACTAATTCTGTCTTTATTTTGTCTTTCTTTTCCCATTTTGTTCTCTATTTGCACACTGTTTTATCTTCTCTGCCTGTTCTAACACCATCAAACAAAACCCGCAAAAAACAATCCCAATTTTAACTAATTGAAAAACGTCCAAATCTAACTGAAACTTTGGCTCCTCCTTCGTCCATCACTCTCCGGCTTCTAAAAGGCATATTACAGGAAACAAGACCTAGCGGTGGACCGGGACACTTGGGACCTGCAGCGGGAAGTGGTACGACAGCGCTCCTTGCGCTCCCACAAGCGGCTTCACAGCATCCCAGAAGTTGCCGAGGAGGAACCGGACACCGGGGTGGAGGTCATGGGCCAGCGGCTGCGTTTCGAGGAGGCCCGTCCAGGCACACCTTGCAGGAGCCCACGTCCCTACCACCAGGACTCACGGCAGTCGAACCATCTCTCCCCGAGCAAGAGCATCCGCAGGCTGCAGAGACAACGCTCCTCTCCGCGCTACAGCTCCATAGAGGAGCGGCCATCGTGCTGGAGCAGCAGCAGTAGCAGGCAGACCACCAAGAGCCCGGACAGTGGACTGGACTGCGGGAGCGAGGAGGAGGGCTCGCTTGGCTACCGTGGAAGCTACCACTCGTACATGGGGGGCAGCCCCCTACGGGTGGGTTCTGGCCCCAACATGCGGGTGATCCACAGCGAGGGACCTGTGGAGAGACGTGCTCTGGCTGCCGGCAGGAAAAGGACACTGACCCGGCAGTGCAGCGTTGAGGAGGACTTCCTGGATGCCATTCCAGAGACAAGGAGCATGCGGGAGTCCTATCACCATTACCACTATCATCCGCACCATCACCATCCCCAACGCAGGTTCCGGAGCGAGGGCAGGCTGAGCGAGGTTGGCAGGACCTATCACAGGGACATTAGGGCCTACTCTGTGGCCAGACTCAACAGGGCAATGGATGAACCCCTGGTGTGTGTCTCCTACCCCTCCTCTCACCCTTCCGCCCTCTCCTCATCTACCAACTGCTTTGTGTTCTCATCGACAAGCGATTAAATCATTCTTCTGTTCATGGTGTTCCACCCAGTCTGTCATCGGTTTATTTGGTTTTGTTCTTCTTGTTTTGCTTTTTTGTTTGGTCTATTTTGCTAGACGTTGCTATGTTTGATTTCACCTTTTGATATTACTCTTGTTTTGGGGGGGGATTTTAGCTTGTATGAC
Source organism: Enteromius argenteus (assembly GCA_032357425.1). Classification (NCBI taxonomy): domain Eukaryota; kingdom Metazoa; phylum Chordata; class Actinopteri; order Cypriniformes; family Cyprinidae; genus Enteromius; species Enteromius argenteus. Next base: position 14,492,714 of record JAUCMR010000160.1, read on the forward strand.
CTTTCTTGACTTTCTTGATTTGGTTTAGATCTCATGTGACTTTGTTTGATTCCTAGAGTGTCGAGTGAAATTTTTTGGATGTGTAGATTTGTTTTAATTACCTAAAGGCCATTTCTGAGTGTTTCTTGTTTCTGTTGTAAGAAGAGTCACAAACCAAATAACAATGTTTCCACGGTCCTCCAATCTATACTTTAGAGTCCAACCTAGAAGCTTCTAGCAGGTATTCAACCCTGCTCCTGGAGAACCACTATTTCTCAAAGTTTAGCTTTAACCGTAATCACCGGAACCAGTTAATCTGTGTTCTCAAGATCACTTGAAAACTTACAGGCAGGTGTTGAAATAAACTTTGCAGGATTGTGGGTCTCCAAGAGCAAGGTTGAGCAAGTGTTTCTAAACCCTGTTCCTGGAGGCACCCCACAAGTACACATTTTGGATATCTCCCATATCTGACCCATTCACTTTAGGACTTGGAGGTGTCTGCTAGGTCTCTTTGTAAGTCTCTACTACTGAACTGATGAGTTGATTTAGATGTGTTCGATTGGGTAGAGTTCAAAAATGGGGTGCCTACAGAAACAGGGTTTGGAAACACTGGTGTAGAGCTGTTTATGGGAAGCCGGAAACACCAAAGGAATGACGAATCTGCACATTTGAACGGTCAAAGCTTGTTTATGTGGGCTTGAACCGATAACTCACCTCACTTATCTGGATTGAGCAGCACGGGTACATACTTTTTTGGTGTGTTTTGCTTCCCTCATTGTTTTCTTCTAATACCTGCTCATGCATCAACTGACCACTACTTAAAGCTGCACTGACCTAATAGTACTAAATATTCAAAGGGTCCAAATAAAAAATTCTAGAATCAGAAATTGGAAAACGGTCCATTATTCTGAAAAAATTTCAGGGAAATCTCCCAGGTTGTCTGCGGAAGGTCCAGATATGCAGCATGCTTTATACACGTACTTGACAGTTTTATATACTCAACATATTACATTAAGTGTAGGCAGACCATAATGTAGAATGATATGAATCAGAAAGCTCATATCACAAACTACATTCAAAACTTTCCCATCCGAACTAAAGAAGAGCAGAACAAAAACCAAAATGGTCTTTAGCTAAGCATCTGATTTCTGCCAAAACCCTGCTCATGTTGTTGTCAGAGTTTGTTTCAATTGTTTATGTTAAATGTTTTGGCGGGTTCATCCTCCTTGTTTTGATTTCACTTGGGACTAGAATCTTGTTCTCTAAAGAAATCACTTTATTTATTTTTTCATTGATGGGGTTTTGTTTTTTTAATAGGATATCTATTTTTAAGGCACCACAGGCTTTGATTAACATATTAATGTTTGCTTTTGAAGATTTTAGGGAGCTCTCCCTCAACGGGACGCTCGGATCGCCTGGACCATTCCGGCCGTAGGACGAGTCACAGCTGTCCACCCGCTCAGAGAAGGCCAATGACAGTCCCTTCCATTGGTTAGTGTGGTCACATGATGTTTGGACTCTCCCTCCTTTCCTTTAGTGTCTTTCGTAGAGAGACCTATTGTGTGTTCCTCTGTTTTCCTTAAATGTCATGATGACAGTTCTGGTGTTTTGTAAGCCCTGAGAATCATTTTTGGTTGACCTTTGCCATTCATTCTGTTTCAAAATCACTAATAATTATTTAACTGCTTTATTCTAGTGCACAATTGGTACTCCTAACAGGCCACACATTGTCGCTTAGAAAACCATTATCATGTTGAACATTGCTGTTTTACTCTGGAGCAACTCATGTCAGGTGGCTTTCAATACTGTTTTACGATCAGTATGCCGTTTCTGATGCTTTAATGCTATAGAAAGGCATTTCCGATCCTAAAACACACCTTGAGAGCCGTGAAAATGTCATAATCCACAAATCATGGGCTGAGTAAAGGGGCTGTGGCTGTAATGCTCTGATTGGTGTTTCCGTAGAGATCACCGTGGAGAATAACAGTGAGGGGAGTGAGGGGAACCTCTCACCTATCAAGGACGATGTTTACTATACCAATGTAGCCCACCGCAGGAAATGGCCCCCACAGCGAACAGAGCACCGATATGGTATGTGGCCTGAAAAAGAAAATTGAACAAAAATTACCAGAACAAATTTGAACCATTTATTACCAACGGTATCTTGTTTAAAGACCCTTATGAAATTTTGAGTTTTGTGGCTTTTAGTCCATGTCTTTTAGCTTTGAGTGGCCTATAAAAAGTTTACCAAGGTTAGCCAGGTAAGTTTGAGTTTAGTTTGAGCAAACACTTATTTTTGAGGTTTTAAGAAGATAGACTGGTTTTAAGTGGTGTAAATTTTCACAGCAATGTCGAAATGTGATTTAGAAACAAAATTTGCTTGGCTTTTCCTGCTAATTATAATATTTTTTTTTTAATATGAATTATATATATTATATCCTTATTGCATTACCATTACACATAATTAATTATTAAGCAATTATTAGGTTAACCTACCTTTCTTTAAAGCTCTTTGTGATTTGTTACTTTTTACTCTAAACCTACTCTGAAACTTTGTCCAACTAGCTTTGTGTAACAGGCCAGAGGTCAGGAGATTTTTCAGGTGATTTCATGGGGTCTTTAAATGATTATTTGTTAACTTAATGCAAGTTAAGCTCTACTGACTGTTTCTGTGACATGCTGATTATCAGAGATGAAAATTATGTTTTTTTCGGTTTCTAAAAAAATAAATAAACAGCAAAAAAAAAATAATAATAATAATTGTCCCAGAAGTAAAGCTGCAAGACTTAAATATAATACATGAGATCATTGTAGCATTATTTCTTTACTAAACTTTTCAAAATGAATTCATATCCGGTCTTTCATTTCCTGTCATGTTGATGCTAAACCCTTAGACCGCAAAGTTTCACAAATAGGCTAATTATAGGGACAGAAACATGTACTGTAACTACTACACAGAAGTTCAGCGGAAGTCCTAGCATTAAAATCTGGGACAGTTGTACGGTTAAATATGTACATATATTTAGACAAAAATACAAGCTTTGCATGTGTTTTAACCTGTAGATTTATACTGTATATGTAGTACTGTAAGCAAACATAAATCGAAAGCATACCTCAGATACAGTTGCTAGAGCTTTACTTGTATTGCTTAAGATCTTAAAAAGAACAGAAGTTGCCTTTACCTCAGAAGAATAAATATGCAGGAGCCTCTCATTAACGTATGAAATACAAAGATGGATGAGATATATTTATTAAACTATTTAATCTATTCATTCACCTTTTATATGTATATTTAGGTTTTAATAAAGAAGTAATTTTTTATTTATGTACATTTTACCTTTATTTTCCCCCCATGTTAATTTGTCTTTATTTCAGTTACAGATAACTAGGATTAGGTTAGGGTTTCGGTCTGTTTAAGGGTGATTGCTCCTTTCTTTGTGCTCATTGTGTGGTCTAAAACACCAGACAGTGTTTGTGAACCCCTGTTCTCCTCCTCTTGCTCCCCTTGTTGCCTTTTTCCTCATCAACCATCTTTTACTGAGCTTCCCGTGAGATCCTCATTTGCATGAATATGTTTGTTCGGTTGGATGTTGTAAGACTGCACACCATAAGAGCATAGATGCCAGCTTTAATGGAGAACTATGAAAATTGCTGTGATTTTTTTAAATGCTGCTTGTGAACGTTCATATCCTTATCAGAAAATGGTGCATGATTCACTATCAGCTCCATGTACACTTTATTAACTTGCGTTGTCTGCTATTTACTCCTCTCTAAGACTTCTGTTCAAGATCAGAGAAAAAAAGTGGAAGAGATTTGGTAGTGGATCATTCCAGTATAGTATTGGTAATGAGTTGCTGCATGTCTGTCCAAAAAAGATTTTTGTATAGTAAAACAGCAATGTTATTGTCCTTTTCTTGTTCTTTTAATATGCATGCCAGTTTCAAACCTGTTCTTACTGCATTCCTCTGTTTTCAGTATGCTTGTGTATTTTCCCGCTGGTGTGCTGTGCGCCAGATAATTTTACTGTATGGAGAACATGCATATGTATCAAGTGTGGTTAGCATTTTTATCAGTTTATGATGGTAATATATAGTTTTAATATGTAGCCTCACTTTTAGAAGGAATGGTACATAATATAGTCAATATAGCAGCATACTGTATGTCATTTTCTTAATATTGTTTAGCTGTCATAGACTGATGCCTCTGAGGATATAGATTAGGTTAAGTGTGCTACTGTCTCTTTTTGGTTTTCGCTGTCTTTTGGTTTCTGTGTGTAGCAGAAGCTTGCCCTCTCCTGTGTTTCAGATGGTTATGGAGGACGGGACCGGCGGTCTCCAGACTACTACGAGTCAGAGCCAGAGGACTTGTCCCGAATCTTTGTGGCCATGTTTGACTATGACCCCCTGTCAATGTCTCCTAACCCCGATGCTGCTGTAGAGGAGCTCCCCTTCAAGGAGGGCCAGATCATAAAGGTTTGATCTGAACTGATGTCGAGCAATTGTCAACTGTTGTTTAGTTCCATAGTTTGTTTTTAATTTCTCCCCACCTTGAAGACTTTTTACTTCTACTCCATTTAGAGATACATCAATATAGATAAATGATAATTGTGTACTGTATAATTGCTAATGTATACATTTAATTGCCAGTAGTAAAAGTACTGAATTATTGAATTATATACTATAATACTAGAATATCAATTCACGTTTTATATATAAATATAAATATGTTTATTATTATTTATTATGCTTTTTTATTTTTTATGTTTATACACTCACACACACACACACACACACACACACATATATATATATATATAATTTAAGTACATGGATTAATTCATTAAGAATTATATACATTACTATTGTATGAAATAATTTTCTTCAGCTATATTGTTCTTTTCTTTGCACTAATACTGAATTTCTGACTGATAAAAAAGTTGATATTGTGTACCAGTATAATTATTAAATAATATTGATTGGTGATTTATCATAATTTATCATAATTTATATAAATATTTGTGCTTTGTTAATTATATTATATTATGTTATAGTCCATTGCCATACACACACACACACACTTATTTTCACTTATACATTGATTTTCTGTTTGCAGTATATATTTACATTTATTCACTTACTTGAGACTATGAAACATGACAAGTAGATAGAAAACATTAGAAGTAGTGCTAGCATACAAAATTGAGTTGAGCAGTAGTGCAGGACATTAGAGAGTGTAATTAAAAATGCAATGAATCGAGTTCAATTATGGCCCTGCTGTGTTGTCCAGGTGTTTGGAGAGAAGGACACAGATGGATTCTATAGGGCAGAGATCTGTGGCCGCAGGGGGCTCATCCCCTGTAACATGGTCTCAGAGATCCAGACGGATGATGATGAAATGATGGACCAGCTGCTCAAACAGGGGTTTCTTCCTCTCAACACGCCCATTGAGAAAATAGGTATGAACTAACAGGTAGTTTGTACTGAGCCCCTGTCCATATTACCCCTCTGTGCTTCATTTTCTGACTATTCTCTTTCTTTCTAAATGATTTTACATTGACATGGTGCTAGCCTGTCAGTCCTTTTCCTTTTCCATACTATTCTTTATATAACTTTTAAAATCTATCATCACTCATGTCGTTTCAAACCTATATGACTTTCTTTCATCTGAGGAAAACAAAAGGAATCATAGCAGTATGTCACAGACGGATTATTCCTTTAAATCCTGTGCCTTCCTTACCTTCATTCTTTTCCCTCTCTCTCTCTCTCTTCCATTTCTTTTTTGCTTTTCTCTTTTCTCTTCAAGTAAACTGTAATAGGTTCAAAGATGGCCGTTCAGTTAATCGCAGGTCCAGGAAATCCAAGAGAGGTTTGTGCCCACACAATTTCTTCACCAATTTTCTCATTCAAACCTTTCTTTACTTTTTCACTTAAGTGCCTTTTCTCAGCTCACCTACAAGTTTCCCTTTAACACCTGAATGTCACACAAGCATGACGTCTTCTTTCTGTTCCCACTGACACCTCATACAGGAAATAATGCAGATTGAACAGTGGGGTCCAAAAGTCTGAAACTGCTCTTAAAATGCTTCTTTTTGTATTTTAGAGCATCTTGAGCTTTAAGTAAGAACATCAAGAATTCACAAGATCAGTTTCACAATTTACTTTTTTCTCGAACTCTTATTTGTTTCAATTTCCAATTTTAAATATTCAATATGCAGTAGACTCAAACTTTTGGTCCTCACAGCTCAGAATAGTGGACATTTGGATCTAATACTAATAACTTGTCTACTGAATGTACTATTGTTGTTAAAAATGATACTATTAAATGTCATTTGTTGTATAAGTGTTGCTGTTTTGGCTTAGACAGTAGAAAATGTTTTAACACTGAAAAATACTTCACAAAAGATGGTAATATGCAATTCTAAATTTATCCATTAGAGGGCAAAAAATGAGAGGAATAACATCTAAAGGAGTGTGTTTTGATGTCATTATTACTAGGAGGCCTGCTGTCATTCATAAATCATGTTCTTTTTTTCACATGTTTGTATGTTTAATTTTAATTATCAACATTTTAATTATCAGAAAGTATCTTGATTTACTTATTTATTTGTTTTGCTCATTTGTTCTTGTTTTATTTTAGAGAGGAACAAAAGGAGTGGAAGGCAGCACCCGGTGTCGACGCGGAGGATGGTAGCCCTGTATGATTATGACCCCAGAGAGAGCTCTCCTAACGTGGATGTGGAGGTACTAATAGAGTTCATTTTGTCTGGGCTTTTTCTTGCACTTACAGTGTCATCTCATAAGCTTCTGATTTTACGCTGGCTTGCCTAGATGTCTGCCTCTGTAATAGCCACCAAATTCATTTTCAGCTTATTTTCCTTGCTTTTGCAGCTACAATCTGGTTTGTATTTTTTAGTTTTTTTGTTACTCTTCATTCAGATGGCACATGTCAGCTCTAAAGGTCAAGTTCTGGTTAAAAAGAAAGTTGTGTCATTATGTCATTCCAGTCTTTTATGAATTTCATCTGTGAACTTATTATTTTAAAGTTGAAATGTGAAATTTCTATGCCAAATCGAATTAAAAAATATAATCACTGTTTTTAAACAGGTTTCCCAAATACTCCCCCTTTCCACCACAGTATATTATATTATACTTTGGGTTTCAGTAATTTTGTCATGTGCTTCTGTCATTATATATATATATATATATACACATATATATACATTTTTTTTTTTCCTATCTATATTTTTTACATTTTAGTGCTGATATGGAAATATTTATTGCAGTTAGTTTTCAAGGCTACGTTTATAATCTTAGTGTATATTTTCAAAGTTTAGGTTTTTCATCTGATATAAATATATAGAGTGTTATATTTTAGATTTATTTCAGTTGCATCATAATTTTAGTTCTAAATAACAGTAACAGTGGTCCATCATTGTTTGGCCAACATATAGTCCCACGATTACAAAGTTGGTAATAAGCACTTCTGAATGTATCCATCAGAGGGCATCAAAATATAATAATATCAAATTAAATGATTCATATTCGCATCCTGACAACCAGGCCTGCTGTCATTCATAAATCATGCTGTGCTTCTTTTCTTTACATATTTACTTGTGTTTGAGTGCAATTGTATTTCACATAAAATTCTACTAAAAATGTCTACAATAAAAGAAAATAATACATTTAAAAACAAATAACTGCTTTAAATGTGTCTTTAGTAATAGTAACACCTATCAAATTAGTCCAATTCACTTCCAAATATACAGTATATAAAAGACTTACAAAAGGTTAGATCAACTAATAACTATGTTTTATAATTAGCATTTCCAAGTCTTTTACACCTCATTGTCACTTACTGTCACCTTTGCATTGCCGCTGGCACACAGGCCCGCTATGGGGGCAGCTTGCAGAGTGAGGAGGTGAGTGTGGAAGGAAGTAGTGAGTCTACACTCACTGGGCCTGTGCCAAATGACACTCTATTTCCTGCTGAGGGAGCTCACTGCACTGCATCAGCACCTGTACTGTGTGGACATCTCACTTACGGGACCCAAACATCATAATGCATGTGCAATACATTTGCATTTCATACCGAATGAAAGCCTTCATAATTTGCTTGATGAATGATTCTCTAAGGAAATAAGCGTAGCAGGACGCTTTATATTCCATGATGGTAGTGCTAGTGTCATGCTTTAGTGAACTGGATATGCATTTAAACGAATTCCAATGTGCATGCATGCATTCATCGAATATTATGAATCATTATGTTGCATTTATGAAGGCTTTGTGACAGGCTGTTGAGAAGTCTGCTCTGCTGTGAGTGAGTGAGTTCCTACGAAAGGAATAGGGAATGGTTATTTGTGACACTGAGATCTGTGTGTGTGGTTTTTACTGCCTTTGTCGTTGGACTGGAGGTAAAGGGTTACACAATCACTGTGGTTTGTGAACACAGCTCCCAGTCTGATAGTGAGGACCTGCCTTGCCCAGTGTTGGTTGATCTGTGTTTGTATTTCACAAGTTTGGTGGATGTTGTATAAACTATTGCTATGTCTTTTCTAATAAGGTACGTAGAGATTCTTTTAGGTATCTGACATTACGTAGGTTTGTTTTTACGAGTAAATATAGATTTAGGCTTAAAGCTTGTGTAGGTTGAATATGTAGGTGTAAGTGTCCAAAAGTGGTCAAATAGATAGATGGAAGGATGGATGGCCGTATAGATGGACATGGATGGATGGACAGATAGACAGACAGTAAACAGACAGACTGATGTAAAGATGGACGTATAGACGGATGCATAGTCAGATAGATGGAAGGACGGATGGATGTGGGTGAGTGGATGGATGGACAGATAGACAGACAGATGGATAGCTGATAATACAGATGATAGATGGATAGATAGACAGACATACAGATGGATAGATGTAAAGAGGGAAGTATAGACAGACGAATGGTCAGATAGATAGATGGATGGCCGCATAGCTGGACATGGATAGATGGATGGACAGATGGACAGAAAGATAGCTAAATAGACGGGCAATAGGCAGACAGAGATAGAATGATGTAAAGATGGACGTATAGATGGATTCATGGTCAAATAGATAGATGAAAGGACGGATGGACGTGAATGGATGGATGGATGGATGGACAGATAGACAGACAGATGGATAGCTGATTAGATGGATGATAGATAGATAGACAGAGAGATGGATAGATGTAAAGATGAATGGTCAGATACTGTAGATAGATGGATGGACAGACGGACAGATAGATAGACAGATATATGACTATATAGACGGACAATAGACAGACAGAAATAGACTGATGTAAAGATGGACATATAGATGTATGCATGGTCAGACAGATAGATAGATGAAAGGACGTATTTGACATGGATGGATGGATGGACAGATAGACAGCTGTTTAGATGGATGATAGACAGACAGGTGGATGGATGTATATACAGATGGAAGGATGGATGGATGGAAGCACAGATGAAGAGATAGATAGATAGATATAAAGATAGAGACAGACAGGCTGATTTGATTGATTGATCCTTTAAAGTGATTAATACATCTACATTGTGGTTGTAACTGTTGCATATTAAAGTATCTCTGTGACAGTTATGAAGGATGACTGAAATCTAACATGTTTTATTTTTTCTGTCCTTCAGGCTGAGCTGACGTTTTGTGCCGGCGATGTGATCACAGTGTTTGGAGAGATCGATGAGGATGGCTTTTATTACGTGAGTGGATTATTTTCACCATCTCTGTTTTTGGTGCATACACTTTAATATTGTGCAAAACACCTAATGCTGTTCTTTCATGTTCGAGGTTATTCCTGCTTTCAGCCCTGAACACAGCAGAGCCGCCACACTGGGATTTAGCCTTAGATGCATGATATCCTCTGTTTTCCATTCAGGGGGAGCTCAATGGACACAAGGGTCTGGTCCCCTCCAACTTTCTTGAAGAAGTGCCTGATGACATGGAGGTTTACCTCACCAACACCCCGAGCCGTCACCCCCAGGACCACCCGTCCCGGACAAAGAACAAAAGGGTACATCCTGTTTCACACTAGCCCTCTGTCATCCATTCGCTCTTTTCTTAATCTCCTTCCTGCTCCGCTGTTTTTTTCCTCTTCTACGTCTGTGTTTGTGTTGTGTGACAGCCAGTTGCTTTTTTGATGGATCATTGAAGGAAAACAGTCAACAAAAGAGAGACAGCTTACTAAACACAGAGACGTACCGTAAAATACAAGACTGAGGAACCTTTATTTTTATGTCAGATGTTCTTCGGAGGAGAAATGTGAACTGTTAATGAAATTGCATATTCATAAAGCATTGTTTGGAAAAGAAGAATTCACACAAAGAGACGTGCCAGTGATTATTAGTTGTTTATTGTTATCATTTCTGGAAAAAGAAGCACTAAAAGACTCTATTATTTTTTACCTAATTCACAAGTGAGGCATCGCAATAGATGCTTTATGAATGTAACTGTGTTTAAAAGTGAAATCAATTTATAATAGAGGAGATAGTTTTGATGTACAGAGAACTGAATCCATGTAGAAACTGTAGAACTGCATGCTTTTTCTTTCAGAATGCTTCGACACCACCGTGAATTTTTTTTTTAGGTGCTTTAACGGGTTGAGACAAGTTTAAAAAAAAAAACAGCAACAACCTTAAACCCTTTTGTATATGTTTCCAAAAGAATTGTTTTTTGTATATTGCTGATATATAAGACTATCAACTTAAAGAAAGACACAAAACAAATGTTGCAAGTAGGGAGATATCAAGAATGATTTATCTGTAGATGTAGATATTGTATAATGGTCTGTATAAAAAAAAAAAAGAGAGAGAAAAATATATATATAATTGCTGATGGATGTTCTGCTCAATCATCAGGACCCATCAAGGTTTTTCTGTACTGAAAGTTTTGTGATTCTTTTCTCATATTCATTGTGCAGACAATTGAGATGCATTACATCATGGCATTGTTTTTTTTCCTCACTTGCTTGGCAAAACAGAAGAAGAGTGTTCATTTCACTCCGTAACGGCTCAGTATCTGTCACGTAAGTGAGCAACAGAGGATACCACAAATAACGCTGTCCTCGTCTAACGCACGACACGGGTCCTTATTGATATTGCTCCTGGTATGCACAAAACACATGTATGACACATTCACACCAAACATATACATGAAAGATCCATTAAAACTGGTCGCAGACTCACAGAAACGTTATGTTGATGCCTAATGAGACTAATTATATTTTTATTTTAATAAATATTATATTAAAATTTAAATGTCTCATTAATATGTACTAAATAATTTTTATTTATTAATGTTTTTCTATTTATAATTTATATCATATATTAATATAATCATGTGTATTTTTATTGTTTAACATTTAAATGAAATTTTATTAAAGATCTAAATTGATTGAAATATTTTTATTAAAACTATATTTTTGTTATTTAAAACATTTTTATTAATTAAAATCACATTTTACTATCCATGCAGATACATGCACTGATCAAGTTACTCATCATAACCCCCGATAATTCTCATGCCCTCATGGAATTCACACGTCATATTTTTGTGCATCAGTTTATGGTACGACTGCTCAGAGAGCTGTGATTGGTCCACTGCTGTCAGTGCATTAGACAGGCACAGCTGGTATCTTCAGTTGTTTCTCTGGGTGTTGTCCATTATAATGTTCGTCTTTCATTGACTCCTACTGTAAGTCATAAGAAGCTATAAGGCCATTGTTGCACGGTCAGAATTGGACCCTTGACCCCCTTACCCTCACCCCTTTTCTTCTCTAATGTTTGCAGTTTAGTAGATTCCTAGTGTACGCCCTGGGACAAACCCTCTCCTCTCCTGTAGCTGTGCACCCTATCATACCACACTGAGCACGATTTCACATGAAGCACTTTTAAAATGAATATTGGACATTGGCAAGGTCATAAAGGTGTGTGTGATAAGGGTGCACTCTTTCCATTAACTCTAGTGATCAAACATGTCCAGCAAGCATCAGTATCATTATCTTGATCAATCTAAAGAGTAGATTTTAGTTATATAATGTTTCCTAAACTTGATTGAATTGATTTTTTTTTTAAGTTTATGCATTCTTGCAGCCACTTTTGTAAATGAAGCTTTTTTAAAGCAGGTTTGATTTGGCTCCAACACCCTTGGTGAAGTTACCATGCTGAAAGGTGATAGATTACTTCAAAAGACTGGTAAATTAAATACTTATCTTCTCTTTTCATTACCGTTATAGAGTATGTTGCTGTTAGCATACAGTACATATTAATTTAAATCTTGTGTTATGCAACTATACAACTGAGATTAAGAGCAAATTGTGACATGTTTTTGCTGTTAAAGAAACAGAAATTTGATGATAATGTACTCATCCTTTGGCCATCAAAGATGTACATGAGCTTGTTTTTCATCAGAGAAATGTAGCATTACATGACTTGCTCAGTGAATGGGTGCCGTCAGAATGAGTCCAAAAATTGCTTTCTTCAGTGAAAAAGTTATCTAGTCAAGATTGTGATGTTTGTATCAGCTGTTTGGACTCTCATTCTGACGGCACCCATTCACTTCATATGCAAGTGTGTTTTTGTTTTGTTTTGTTTTCAAGTAGCAAACTTATCCACATCTTGGATGGCCTGAGGGTGAGTATATTCTCAGCAAATACTTTTAAGGAGTTCCTAATCAGTAGATTGTCACTAAAAATGAGATTACTGTCATGTCAGTGTGTATAAATAGTACATTTCTTATATTTTGTTGCACTTGCAGTCTGAGAAAGATTAGTGATGTTTTAATGAGAATTTAGCTATAATCTGAAGCAAAGCGCACTCGATTTTCTGATTTTCACCACATATCATTTGTAGATTACTATATAGAATGCCGCCCCCTACTGTCTGGGTGTGTTATTCATGATGCAAAATATACTATTGATCAGTAATTGACTGTATGGTGGCCCTGCTGGGACAGAAAGGACTGTGAGAGGAGATGGAGTGTCTGTTGTAAAGTAATGCCATTAAGATGCTTTAAAAGGCAAAGAAACACCTTCTTTTCTTTTTAAACGTCTGGCCCTGAACTGTCCCTTGCGGGTCTTCCGTTAGGTTCCCGTGGAAAAAGCGGGCCCTCCCAGAAGAAGTGCCACCCCTACAGTGCGCCCACACATCCCGGGGTCCGGCCCTGCAGCCCAGGGGCCCGGCAGTCCCATCCGGCGCCCCCGAGCTGACTCTAAGAAAACAGGACTGCTCTCCAAAGGAAAGAATCTATTGAAAAGGCTTGGTGCTGTCAAATAGTTTCACATTAACTTTCTTCACAGCAGCCGGGTTAAGGAGGTTGGAATTGCGGGGAATTTACCTTAGAAGGTGGGAAAAAGAGATCTTATGTTTCTATAATCACATGGATTGGCCATGGTATAGAGAAAGGGAAAAGGTGGAAACTAGGGCTTTCATGACCACAACTTCAGCTTTATGCCTTTGAAACTGTAATAAGTTCTGTTTGCCCAGGTTTGATTCTTAAAAGCACAGAAATGCTCACTAATGTGAGTTACTAAGATGTCTTGTAATAAATATACAATAGAAGGGATGTTCTTGGATAATAAAATCAAATCTATATTTATTAAATTGAATAATTTTAGTGGATATTCAATTTATTATCATTATTTAATGATGTTGTTAAATATTTAATAATAATAATAAGATTATGATACATTTAATATCTCCTAAATTTAAGAAAATATGTTTTAATTTAAAAAAATATACTATTATTGTTATTAAAGTATATTTTTCATTTAGACCTGCTGTTCTCAGAGAATATCCTAATACATAGCACAACGTTTTAGGAGTTTAGCACAAATGTGAAATGTAGGTTATGCAGCGACTAAACACAGCTTATATTTCTACAAAAACCATGAGGGAAAATAATGTGTTCTGCCACTTTTGATTGCATTTTTATTTATTTTTTTATTTATTAAGTACTGATAGGTCATGAAACTCCTAGTGGAAGTGAACCTCTTTATATTTGCCTTACTCAATGCACAATGGTTTGTGTTGTGTCCAGTCAGTTGGGTGAGATTTGTCTGTGTCGTGTGCAGTCATGTCGATGCTTTCCTTTTAATGGAAAAAAACAGTGTATTTCGAATCTGTGTGACCAAGTGTTGCGTTGTTTTTTTGCAATGGGTGTCAAAAGTAGGGAAGAAGGGATTCTAACAGTTTAAACAGAATGGTTCATAAATCCATTCACGTGTAAATTGTGCAGCAGAATGCAACTATTTGCAATTAATACAGAGGTTTTGAATGGTTTTTTTTTGCAAAGAAGGCCCTTGATTTCCACTTATTTAGCACAACTTATTCACAGTTTCACATAAATCAGTTTGGTTATTGACTCACTGATGCCTCTCCCAGCATTCAAATCATTTGAATAACATGATGCACATACTCCATACTTGATAAGGATGAAGGAAATGAGCAATTGTGAATGTATGGCCAAGGAAAAACCTTCCTGTCTCCGTTATCCGTTTCATCCAGTCTGTACTGTATTTCTTCTCCACACATTGTTCATTTTATTTGTTTGTCATTTCACCCCTTCATTTTGTCCTGAACCAAGGTACTAAAAGTAGGTTTGCAAGTATGGACCGAGACTGCCAAAAAACAGGAATGTATGAGAAACATTCTGTATATCTTGTACAATTTTCAGCCAAAATTCCAGGCGTTTTAATTCATCAGAATAACTTTATTTTTTTTCCTTTTCTTTTTTTTTCTTCGCCGAATCATTTGATCATAAGATGTTACAGAGCATCGCTTCTACATGTTTGAGTGACTGCTGCTCTTTTTGTACTTTTTGCCCATTTGTACATTCTTTTTAAATGTTTATACTTGCTTTTCAGACTGCCTTTTTTGTACATTAAACTTTATAATCTGACAGTGCAAGCTTTCCTCATGGTGTCTTCAAACCATAATGTTTTAAAGTCTGCAATTGTGTGCTAGCTTTATGAAAAATAAGCCTATATTGATGGTTATCAAATATTGTGTGAGTGTGCATGTGAAGTTTTATATCAAAATAAATTTGATATTTTATACACACCGTTGTATGCGTTTCTTTTAGTCTCTGCAGTTTTTACAGGTGAGTAAATGAGCTATTTTAGTGTTATCGGACTGATAAAATACAATCACATACTTCCAAAAGATGGCGCCCAAAGTCCATGATTGTCTGCTGATGTAGTTGTTGTTTAATATCACTACCACGTTATAAAGTTGTAAATTCAAAGGTCTCTCTTAAACACACTCAAAAACTATTACAACAATACATTAAAGAAATTCTCTCTTATTTTTCACATAAGTAATTGTATATTCAATAGCACCATAAAGGCGACGTTGTTAAGGGGTACCTGTTACTATTCTCAACGCTGCTCTGGATAAGCCAATCACTATCGCTTGAGATTACTGATATTAGGCTACTGTTACTTACAGAGATTTCAGATGTTGGTGTATTTATTGTTTATTTTGTTTTATTTTTGTACTGAAGAGATTTCATTACCATAACTCATATCTACATTACTCAAAGATGTGGATCAATAGATGATTCGGCTTTCTTGAACCCCCACACGCCCCCTGCAGGAAAACAACTTCGTGTCCCAGAGAAAACAGTTTAATAACATTGACCGCCCAAAGGGCTCAACCCACTGATGAGAGCGCGAGCGCAGCGCTCGCTCCTCATCTTCATCAGAGCTCGAGCGCAGCGCGCGACACTCACGGACTCTTTAAGACGATGGATTACAAACTCTGAATTTATTAGTGATCTTCATACCTGCTGGTCGTTTTGAACGTCATATTCTGACGCACTCGCATTTTTTTCCTTAAAAATATAACCTAACAATATCTTTACACTGATTTAAGCGCAATGATTTTGTTCGTATGCTTTAACGGCGCAGTATAGGTTTTAAGTTTGTAACTTTTTTTATGGTTTTAAACTCCTTTCAAAACAATGGACTTAATATACTGTAAAGTACTACTTATGACTCTCCTGACTGTCCAGGTAAGATATTTGTTTTTAATGCGCTTTTGATGTGGGTTTTAATGCAAGGTCGCTTGATAAGATGAATGTTTTATTTCTTTCAGGTTCGTAGTGACATTGTATCGCCGTCAAAACATCCAGGTAATCAGTTCAAATTACCAGATGCCTTTTTCTACTTCAAAACTCGAAGAAATGTGTCCCAAAAACCTAATTCCGTTATTTTATTTACACAATATAATTGTATGCACTAATAAAACCGTAAGAAATTCATCTAAAATTATTTTTCCTCTCAGTTATGTTTAATGTAAAGGGTTAATTTAATCTAGCACAGCCTTTTCATTATGTAGGTTACTTGGTATAATAAATATAAATGATTGTTTGTACTGGCGATTTACAGACACGATTGAAACTGTCGTCCTTTTTGTTTAAACTTCACTTATATGTCGTAAAACTCAGAATACGTCGCAGTAATAATATCGACGGATCGACTCTTAACACTAGGCCTGTCTATAAATATAAACCTAGATCACTTTCAGTTAAAAATTTGCTCTAAATCTTATCTAGTTTAATAAAATTATATCTTTGACTGAGGACAGTTGATTCAGCTCTGAGGTCATCTTTTGGCACTTGTGAAATGTTATGACATATGTTATGAAACTCAGAAAATGAGGACATCTTTACAGGTAATGCATAATGATAGAAAATGAATTGAAAAAGAACCTAAACAGAGAAAGAGAGAGAGAGAGCGATAAAGTGCGTAGTTATTCTGAAAATAAGCTGCAGTCCAAGAAAGTGACTCTTATTATTTTGCCTCGTTTATTATAGGATGTTGTAGATTATTTACAACTAAATGGCTGTCGTTGAATATGGATAGAAGATTCCAGATTCGTTTGATTCTCAAAAGGCAGGTGTGGTGATTAGTCTTAAGAGATTGTTCGTTACAGTCCAGGTTAAGCACTATTAATAGCCTCTGGTGGATGTCTGGTTCTCTACACACTGAATATTGCAG
Source organism: Enteromius argenteus (assembly GCA_032357425.1). Lineage (NCBI taxonomy): Eukaryota > Metazoa > Chordata > Actinopteri > Cypriniformes > Cyprinidae > Enteromius > Enteromius argenteus. Next base: position 14,509,726 of record JAUCMR010000160.1, read on the forward strand.
CCAAAATGAAATATTAAATCCAAATTGACTAGCAAAGACGAGTCTGAACCAATGACAACCAGCATGCCAAAAAAAAAGACTGTTTCAAAAAATTCCAGTGAACTCCTCTGTCAACCTGCTCAAATATATTAAAGGGGTGCTGCATTGACTACAGTACAACTTTCACTGTAATGTGTGTGTTTTGTTCAGGGCTGCAGGTGCTGGCCACAGCTTCACACTACTGGCCTCTGGATTCAGTGGAGGGGATTCACGGCCTCTCAGACCAGATTGGGAACAGAACAGGTCATGTTAATGGGACTAATATAAGTATGTCACACCTGCTTTGTCTGTCTGTCTTTTCTTTCTTTCTCTTTCTTTCTGTCACCACAGCTGTTTAACATTCCTCCACGGTCACGTCTTAGCTGCAGAAATCTCTGTGGCTTTGCAGCTGTCTTCGGTTCTTAAAACGAAATGATTTCCTCATTTGATTCGAAACGTTGAGGACTTACATGATTACCTCAGTTGCAATGAAGACAAACGACTATGACATTTAAGGGTGTCAAAAGTACACACAGTTTTTCTCAGTGATTTACTAGTCCGCTTGGATTTTTAGCCGTCCGAACTCACCAACATACATCACTGCAGTCCGATGGCTCTGCGATGCCCTCAAAAGATCTGCTGAAAATGTGAAAAGTTGTGCATGTTAGACAAACAACCACACGTCATTCCATAGCTGGAGTATATTCCTAGTATAAGTACAGTATGGCAGTTGTTCTGTGCTGGCTAATTCAGAACAAATGCAGGGCTGAGAGGAATTCTCTGGGCCTCTCAGACTTGTGTCGACACAATGTGTCACGTGCAGATCTAAAAGATATCTTAAAAAATCTGAACGCTGCTTTGAATGTAACGTTGGCACACTAGTCGTCTTATCCACCATGTCTGCCCGAGTGTCCCACAATGTCTCTTTTTTCCGTTTCATGTCTCATTTGTACATGTGTCTGTTGCTGAATCACCTGTTTGTTTGTTTTTCACCTCACTTTCTTTGTTGTTTCCTCATTGTCTCCATCACAGCTGTCAGAATCCACAACCACACTGTCCTGACTACCCATAATTCTTCCTCTGTGTATACCAATGACTCTGCCTACACTAACATTTCCGCCACTGTAGGTGAGGTCCTTACACATGTTCACTTTCTAGTTTAAAGCTATGGGTCTTGGGGAATAGTGTCAGGGCCTATACATTCATGTAGACCTTGTATATCAGCAGGACATCATTAGACGAGGAAACTGGAAAACTCTGATATATGACCATTTACATTAGGCTAATTGAAGCATGCATTGTTTAGTGCTGTTTACTCTGGCATTCTTCACCGAAATCAAACCTTTCGTAAGCTTTACAAATTATTTTATTGGATCCAGTGTGTTTGTGAAACCACGTTTGAAAACCTTGTCCCATTTTGGAAATCTGCTGTATGTGGTGTGATTTGTTATGTCAGTTGGTTTAAAACAAATGTCCCAGCCAGAATTGTACAGCCGTTTGAATCTAATTGATAAAGCAGCGTTACAAAAGTGCTGATATTTAGTACAACAGTGTTCCACTGTTTCAATCCTTTCACTTGTCTTTGTTTGCTTTTTTTGCCCCCAAAAAAGTAAAAACTGACAGTTTATATGGTCAGTTATGTAATTGTATATTGCTGACCATCAGTGTATATTACTTAATGTAAGCGTATATTATTTAAAGTGTATAGTTAGTAAGATTTTTTAAAAATGTGTATGCATTTATCTGTTTAAAAATACAGTTAAAACCATAATATTTGTACAATTTAATATATATTCATATACACTACCGTTCAAAAGTTTTAGAACAGTAAGATATTTAATGGTTTTTAAAGATGTTTCTTCTGCTCATCGAGGCTG
>JAUCMR010000160.1:14511720-14522479 GCA_032357425.1 Enteromius argenteus
TTTTCTGTGTGAATATATTTTAAAATGTCATTTATTCCTGTGATACAAAGCATCATTACTCCAGTCTTCAGTGTCACTTTCAGACCTCAATGTTTTCAAAAACATTGCTTATTATTATGATGAAAATAGTTGTGCTGCTTAATATTTCTGCGGAAAACATGATACTTTTTTGCTTTTTTGGAAGAAAATTCAAAAACGATTTTTACCATAAATCTTTATAAATTTAATGCATCCTTGCTGAAAAAAAACATTTGAATATTAGTGTAGTATGTCTGAAATAGCAAAATCTAACAAGCTGTTAATTTTTAAATAAAAAACAAACACTATAATAAAAATAATATTCCTTTCAAACAGTCCACCATTTTGAAATGGTACTGTAGTATTCAAGAAAAAAACGTCCTGTGCAGCTTAACAATATTTACCATAATTCTGATAACATAAAGACAACATTAACATCAGCATGGCTTGCTTACAGTATAATTTTGTAATTCTCTTGTGTGTACATTATTTTTTCCTGTAGGAAACCTTTTATTGATATTTCAGTTGCCTCAAAATCTCATTTTAAAAAGCCACATTTAAGGTACTTCTGCACAGTACTTCACAAAGACATGCCGATACCCTGGATCTCACTGCATAGATGGATGTTTGGTCCTCTGTACCTCTTTATCTCTCTGCCCCCACAGTACAACTGTTATTCACTCACTCTGTACTTCAGCCTGTCTCCTCTCTGTCTTCTGCCATCCACTGTGTCTTCACTGAGCACTCTTTTCCATGATCATCTCTTCTGTCAACTCATCCATTCATGAGGTGCAATGGTGCTGCGGCTCCCACTGTGATCCACAGATCGTGGCTGTTTTTCGCTCTAATAAAAAAGGATTTATTGAACAAAGTCACTGCATTTAAAGAACAACTTACCATTGACAGCAAAAAAAAACAAAACAGAGAATCGTGAATCATCTGCAGTACAGTTGTTCAGATGGGGGCTTTTAAATTCTCCAGATCCTCATAATTCAGTAGATCTGCTCTTGTATTAGAGTACTCATATTTTTACTTTATGGGTGAAAGGTTAGGATTTCCTCATAAAGTCTCTAGTCAATACATTACATGAACAAATGACTGTGTTGAGCATAAAACAGCTGTCTTTCCAGTTAGACTATCAATGATTATTCACCTAAAATATCCAGGCTTCAATTTGTGTCAGATACAAAAAGGAAAGAATGATGAAGTAGGTTTGTGCAGGAGATGATCATGAACTCTAATGCTTTCTGAAATTAATTTCAAGTGTTATAATCTTGCTGGTTGCTCTCTCATCGTGTAGACATTGTAGAAGGAATGGTAAATAAGGGCATCTATCTGAACGGTGATAACGGGGCCACTTTCCTTCACTTTGGCAACTATAAAGACTCCTGCATAAGTGATCCTGCTCTCTGTGGACCTGCCGGTGAGTTTTTATTCTGCTTCTGCACTCTTTTCTATTGTTATTGAAATGCATGAACATCTTTATATGGTCATAGATGTATGACAGTTGAGTAATGCGTTGCTCAGGTTATACATGATGTAATAAAGGCTAATGGTTCAAAATTAAGTTTATATTTCTCAAGAGCAAATATATCAGCTTACATCAAGTGCTTTGTGTGTGGAAGCTGATATCATCTGTTATTCATCTGCTCACAACAGCGCGCATTCCTTTGCTCTCGAAAACAGGGAATATGTTGTATTTATTATCAGAATGTATTGGAAAAAGAGCTTTTTTTGTTGTTGTCGTTATTGTAGCCAGAGGATTATTAAAATCAGACTAAAGCTTCAATTTATTAATACTCCACTCTTTGTTATTCGTTTATTATTTCAAAATGTACTAATTTACACTGAATTATAATCCATTTGTAATATATAGTTTGATAAATATTAATATTAAAAATGTAAAAATAAAGAGATACATAATTATTTTATATGAATAGATGCAATTATTTGAGCAGTATTATGCTGTATGTATGTAGTAGTCATTATTTGTGCCGTTGTGCTCAACACTAAAGCTTTATTTAACTCTTACTCATGGACAGGGATAACTTTCTCCTTCTTCTGGATAAATAATGATGTCGATTCTCGATTTGCGATTGCATCCGGAGGTAAAATCATCTCAAGTGGTTTCTCTGTCTACTCTAACCCTTCTGGCGGATACGTGGAGTTCTACACGAGAGGAGACTCCAAGACATGGAAAGCACATATTAAACTTCCAGGTAGTTATTATTTGAGTGTGAGTAAGGGGGGGGATTTCGTTCAGGATGTGGAAAGTGCTTGAATGATTTGGGGAACCTAGTATGTTGCCTTATCTTTACAGCCAAAAAATATTTCCCATGATCTCGAAGTTTTGCTCACAAGGCCTCATTTTGAAATACGTTCTGGTTTGGAATTACATTTGCAGTCTAACCGTAAATATTTTGAATATGTAGTTTTGTGCATAATTATATTGATTACATCCAGATGTAGTACTTGAGTCGATAGGCTGCAGAAGAAACGTTCTCTGTTAGACTTGACAGAGTGATTTAAATTTGTATGAAAAGAAATGGAAGTGTGAGTGTAAAAGTAGCTCAAGTCATATCATTCAGCTGCTCGAGAAAATAATCATTTCTTTCAGCTAAAATTTTTCTGCCGTTTGGGGATTTGTGTCATTTTCAGAACACTTTAGTATCTGGAAGTGATTGTACACTACAGTTTAAAAGTTAGGGGTCAGTAATATTTTTTTGAAATACATCTGTGAAGAAATTAAACGCATTAAATTGTTGTGGCAGCAAAGACATTTATAATGCTATTAACATTAATATTTTGAATAATTGCTGTTCTTTTGAACTTTCTGCTCATCAGAGAATCCTGAAAATATGTATCAGACTTTTCAACATTGAAAATAATAAGAAATATTAGTCATATTAGAATGATTTCTGATGGATAATGTGACACTGAAGATTGGAGAAATGGCTGCTGGAAACTCAGCTTTGCAATCACAGGAATACATTTGATATGTATTTCTTTATAAGTAATACATTAAAGTAGAAAACAGTTATTCTAAATTTTGATAGTATTTCACATTATTACCATTTTTACTGTATTTTTATCAAATAAATGCAGCCTCTAGAATAAAGTCAGAAAATGAATATGATCCCCAAGTATCATCTCTAAGACTAAAAATGGGATTACCAAAGGATAAACCAATTCTTCGGTAAGAAAGACATTAAAACATTACGTACTAAGTGGGATGATGTGTTGAGACATGCTCCATGTGCTATTTTATCCCTGGACAGATGAAATGAGCCATTGACAGTTCAGCTCAGAGTTTCTGTATACCATGTCTTATTGGCTTCATTATAAGCTGATGAAATCCATTCCACATGCTGTCTTCTCTTGGTTTCTGTTCATTTTTTAAACTTGTGTTTTATGGACCCAGACAATATGAGTAGATCTGGAAATAATATTGCCGTACTATTATCTTATTTCCAAACAGTCAAAACATGAAATCTGTGTATGCTTGTTTGAATTTTTTTTCTTTCTCTCTTCTGTCATCTCTATCTTTATCTAGGGCCCTACTGGACACACGTGCTCTTTACATGGACCAAAACAGAGGGGTTAAAGGTCTACATTAATGGGACATTCAGTGTCGGAGACCCCAAAGGAAATGTTTCTTATAACTATGGCGATCCCTATGCTGACTTGGTCATTGGCACTGGAAACAATGCAAATTACAACCACTATGCCACAGGGGCCTTCGATGAGTTTGTGATTTGGGAGAGGGCCTTGTCCCCTCAGGATATATGGATGTACTACAAAGCAGCCGTTGGTAAGTTATTATGGAGCACATTGTGACTCAAATCTGCTGTCATTATCATTTTATTTATCTATTAGTTTATTTTCTCTGTAGCAGCCTTCACTTGTCCAAACTATGTGCTTCTCTGCAGTTGTCAGCTATTGCCATTGTTGTCAGGGCTTCCCAAATTAGCTGTACTTGATCTTTGGTGTCTCTGGCTTGTCCCAACTTGCCTTTTAGCAGATGGTAGCACTCCATGCTTTTCAATATATTAAATATTACTGGTTAATTCTGTTTGTCTTAACTCTTTTGAAGTACAATAGCGATTAAGCCACTGAACAATTGATCATTTAAGCAATTCTTAATGTACGATTGCATTGAATATAGAAAACATTAAACTTTTAGTTTAAAAAGTAGCAATCTTTTTTAAAAAGTAGCATCTGCACAAAGTTTTTAAAGGAAAAATCTTAAAAAATAAAATAAATGCCACTTGAGAGTATATTTTATGATATAATGAGATTTTCAAGCATGACTTTGGTCTGCTAATATTTGTTGGGGGCAACAAATAATTTTTTATATTTTTGTGTTAAAAGTTTGGGCTCAGTAATTTATTTATTTATTTATTTTTAGTGGTACATATAGGGGTGTAACGATACGCGTATTCATATTGAACTGTTCGGTACGAGGCTTTCGGTTCGGTACGCATTACAAACCGAACGATTCAGAAAAAAAAGAGAATAAAGTGTGTAAAATATAATGTTTTCAGTGCTGCGCTCAACAATGCAGCGCAAACGATGGGACAGGCAACCCGCTGTCTGCCCCTCCCACCCCCAAACAGACAAAAACTAGAAGCACGCACATTACGAACTATCCCCGCGGCATTCAGGCAAAAGGAAATGCCTTCCAACAGATTCGAACACAGCAAAACAATCGATCGGTACATTTATAGCCGCAGATTTTAATGCGGGTTTTAAAAAAATGCCAAATGTTATTGAGCCCTCCTAGCAAAGAACAGAAAGATTGTGACCTTCTTTAGCTGAAGCACAACAGCGGCCCGTGTGTTGAAGACACAATCTGTGCTGTCTGAAGAAACACTCTCATCTTTCTGAACTTAAAAAAAAAAAAACTTAAAAAATAATTGAAACGGAGTTCCATTTAAAAACAAAATTGTTCTTTTCTTTCTATTAGTTTATAACTAATACAATATTGCATTTCATTTTTTAATAAGGAGCATTTGGTTTTGGTTGTAATGGAGGTTTTGTTTTATTTGCTGCAAAGAAGAAGCCCCAGAAGATATGTGAAGTATAGCTCCATTGTTGTTCAAAGTAAAAGAAAAGTAGGAAAACAAACAAAAACAAGATCATACTTTTATGTTAGTTTTAATAAATAAAAATGTGAAAATAAAATCAAAGAAATTCTCTTTTTTTATTTTATTTTTGCTGTATTGAAAACATACCGAACCGCGACACCACTGTATCGAATCGAACCGAACCGTGATTTTTGTGAACCGTTACACCCCTAGGTACATATATTTTTTTATATGTACCACTGAACACATATATAATTTATAATGTTACAAAAATGTTTATTTCACTCATAATTTCCATTCATTAAAGAATCTTTTCTATTAAAAAAAAAATGTTTACATCATGTTTTCCAGAAAATTAGGCAGCACAGCTGTTTTCAATACTGATAAAGATAGCTCCAAATCAGCAGTATTAGAATGATTTCTGAAGGATCATGTAACAGTGAAGACTGAAGTAATGTGTTGCCATTATGGGATTAAATTACATTTTAAAATATGTTAAAATAGAAATCATATTTTGTTGTAGTAACATTTTCTGTTTTACTGTATTTTTGATTAAATAAATGCAAATGCAAGCAAATTATTAGTGAGCATTAGAAACTTTAAAAAACACTTTTCAATCCCAAATTTTTGAATGGTAAATCATCTAGATTAACACAAAGAAAAAAGTGTTTGAAGTGCCATTGTTGGAGATCATGGCTAAAAGTTGGATTTCAGAATGCTCTTTTTTTGACTGTGTGGATAAGAAACATCTGTGATGGTGCCGCTTTGCTTTTTTGCCATTATTGGAGTTATTACTCTGCGTGCTGGTTATTATAGAGAGGAAGGAGCATTTTAAGACAATTTCCTTCAGAGACACTGGTCCACATTCCACCAGTCCTCAAACAAACCAAAGGCACTGGGCACTGTTGAAATACCTTTATATGTTTGTATGTGTCCTCGAAGGCAGTTTTGTTGGCTTTGGTCGTAACTGTGCATATCTTTACCTTATATGTATGTGGCGGCGGGACGAGTTTTATATCAGGGTTTTGTTTTCTTTTAAACTGCACGTGTTTGGAACCTCATTTGGGCAGCTGGTTGAAGTTTCTTGCAGGCAAGATATCTTCAGTGTGGCAAAGACGAATTTAAGCTCCAATAAGGCTACAAATGGTTTCCATCTTCATCAGTATCAGAGAGCAGACCAATGAGATCTTTAACACCTGGAGAAAACTATCCGTTAGCGTTCCCATTCATCTCAATGCCATTTGGCAAATGCCTACCATAATGGTGTAGTTACAGAATCTGCTAGCAAGGGCTAAGAGGGCCATGCTAATTAGACAAACCTTGACCTTTTAGACCAGACAGCACAAAAAGCTTGAAGTCATGCCTTTCCATTACCATATGAAGAAAATTACATTTTCTTCCAAAACTAATAAAAGACAATTACGTTAAGTACAATAGTGGACTGGGCATCTGAAAGGTCAAACCCGGAGTGATGCATTTTCATTATTTTAGTCTGTTTTTCCAGGTAATATATATTTAATTATCCTTAAAGCAAGATAACAGTAACAGTAATGTCCAAAAATAAATACTTTGGATCCATTAAAAGCATCTGCATGAATGTGAAACGTAAAACCATGCTAAAATTCAATACTCTGTCTCCAAAACCCCTAATTTTAAAATACATTTATATATTAAGTAAGTTTTTGAAACTTTTATGGTTCAGCTTTGCAATTTAGTTACATAAAGCATCCATACAGGCATTTTAACACATATGGATCCATGGCTCTTTTAAAGTGGGATGATAGTGATTATGTAGGTCGATGTTGGCACTCTGGAGGAAGTATCGGCCACCACTTTAGAAACTGTGAAATATATCCTCTCACAGCACTGATTGTTAGCCCCTGTTGGGGATAAAGACCTTTTGTTAATGAGACTACAACGTGTTGTTGTTGAAGAAGAGAAAATATACTGTTGTTTTGCACACATCCAGCTGTAATAGGCTCTAATGAGGGGCATAGTACAGAGTCATTAGAGAGCTGCTTTGCCAGGGGCCCTATAAACCAGCTTCACTGCAACCGAAATGTGCTTTCGGGGAAAGGTATCACATGTGCCTTTCCAGCAGGTGTGAACTGTTTGTTCCATGAGATGAAGAGTACTTGTTCAGAGCTCGTTAGATCATGGCTTCTGTGCATAGCTTTGATGTCGTATTATTACAGCATCCAGTGTTTTCAATTATCCTATTATGCCTTTTTTATCCTATACTTATTTAGTTAGTTTTATTTATTTATTTATTTATTATATTTCAATTAAAATAAATGAAATTTGTTCTATCAAATAAATGTTATATATATATATATATATATATACACATGCATTTAAGTTTATTTATTATTCATGTCTATTTTCTTTGCACAGCATTTATTTTTGTCGCCACAGGTGAAAATGTCATGTCCACCTTCCCAACCGAAGCATCCATCATTGCCACTGCTGCAACAGATACTCAGTTAAAGGTAAATTCTTCTGACCTGAGGTCACCCGTTGCTCTTTCTGAATCTGTTTCTGTGAGTCAGGAGTCTAGTCTCCCAGACCAGAGGAGTGTACAAAGATAACAGGAAAAATGCAACTTCATCACATATTATTTCAAATTCCAGGACTATCTAAGAGATTTCACATGGCGGGAGCACTCATTACTATATTCCCAAAAAACACTGAAACTTTGAACACTGAACATTTAGTTTGACTAATGTACCTAAATGCAAACACATCTGTAATGAGGGTAAGCATTAACCTGTCCAGCTTCTCTCTCAGTGAAAGTAAGAAATAAGTACTTGCGGTGAATTCACCAGTATCTAATTACGAAACATGTTTGCCTTTGGTTTCTGTTAGTTTGATTAATTGAGTTCACTGAAACGACCACAAGTACAAGGCGGGATTTCTCACTCATCGACCTTAATCAAAACCGTCCCAGCCTGGCTAGATTAACTGCAATGAAGTCTGTTTTTGGAGTTTAAGATTCATGAGTTTATTTAGGCAAAATAACAGCTAAAAATCCCACATAACTCTTGAAGGTTACGTATGTGATTTATTTAAATGTCACCACTGTCTTCTAATAGTAGATAATTAAATAATATATATATTTTTTTTTAACAGGCATCTTTTATATGCTATTGTGTATTATGTGTAAATTTGTGATACTTGTATTGTATCTTTTTCATTTTAATTTGAAAGTTTTGGTAATTTTGTTGTGTTTTATCCTGTTGACATTTGTTTTCTTTTGCTTGTATTAAGTTTTAGTTTTACTTTTAGTTTTGTTAGTTTTACTTTTATTTAAACTACACAAAATGTGAAACTAGCAACTAGCTGAAATAAGTTTAATTTGTTTATATTGTATTTTATTTTTAGTTATGATAATAACCCTGTCTCAAACCATCACCCGGTCTACCATTGGTCAACCAGAGTTAGTCCCGCCTCAAACTCACGCCATTGCTTGAGGCAGTGTTGTTAGCTGACCTGTTCAAACAAACACTTTTGGCAATCAACAATTTTCTTAAAAGCCATACAGAATGTGTTTTTACATTTAAAAGCTTGTAAGGCAGTGGATTAAAAAAAACATAAAGGTCCTTTCACACTGAGTCCGAAATATGCGTTTTTCCATTTTTTCATATTCGTCATCCTTTCCTATCAAAATGCTTGCTATGGATGCAAAAATCAAACTGATTTATTTTTTAATGAAAAATTCAGAGTCAGTGTGCAATGGATTTCAGTCTGTTTTTTAAGAGTTGAACCTAAACTTTAAGTCGATGGTGTGTCACGTGAGACGTCGGAAACAGCCCCTCACAGTTGTTTCTGCATATAGAGCTAGTATATGGGAAAGTATTTAACTTACTGACATTTCTTGAAATAATTGCACACCTTTAAGATCTGCTGTGTAAATGTGAGCATATGGAGAACAGCAGTCGCAGAGAGCAGTGCACTCATTGTGTTGACTTCATTCGAATGCTTGTAAATTAAGTTGGCCATTCAAGACACTGACATATCCTCTAAAGACTCTCAGCAGTGTTTGACACACCTCCTTTTACAGGCCCTCAATCTGTCTGCTCAGAATCTTCTCTGCGCAGTAATTAAATGGAATGGACGAATGCAGACAAACACACACACAACAGGGCCTCCCAGACTACACCTCACACACCCTTGGATGATTAGGTGTTATGAAGTCGATGCAGACGTCGCTCTGGGACAGTCCGTGTGCGTATAGACGCACACACCCTTGGCAGACGTACAAGAGCACAGCAGGAAATGAGGTGGAGGCAAAGCTGTAAACACAAACAAATTCAGCTCTTTTGGAACTATTGTTTCCCCCCAGACTCTGAGGAAATGGAAAGAAATCAGAGATTGAGCATTCGCGCAAATGTCAACACTGGCCGTTATTGAGTAAGCAGGTCAAATAGAAGAGGGGATTTTCCGTAATGGCCTCTTATAGGATATGGATGAAAAATAAGACATTAAACAACTAGTTAGGAGGTTCGTTCTTTGGAAAGTTCAAGTAAGGCATTCAGCTTTGCTGTTGACACTGACATTCACAAATCCCATGAGAATGAGATTTAATTAAATAATTTCAACTGTACTGTAAGCGCCAGCTATTCTGATGCTTGTTGTTGAAATGATTCTATTAAATTATGGGAAACCAAAAGACGCCTTTATATTTTGGATGTCAGGTCCAAGCCACACAGAGCCATTACATGTGATTGTGGGTAATTTTATGGAGTGCTGTTGACACATATCCGCTTTTTTGTGTGTGTTACAGAGAACCACAGAAATGCCCCGACCTGCCTCTACAAAGCTGACTGAGGAAGTTCAGAGACTTCAGGACCCCATGCGGTTACAAACGCTAGACCTCCTTCAGTCTCTATCGATTAACTTTCCTAACAAGACTATACCTCAGGAAACAGCCAACAATCTTACACAGGTAAAGATATAAAGCTTAAGAGTTTTGTAAATCATAAAAAAAAAAAGTTGAGGTGTAAGAAAAGACATTTTTAGGTCACTAATAGGTAAAATCTGAATAGGTACAAAATAGTCCATGGAACATCTTCGGTTCAATTTAACGTTACCTTTTCAGTTCATATTGCAATTAAATAATTATGCTTTTGTCATGGAAATATTTTATTAAAAATTGTATACATTTACACTAGCCTTACAATTGTTTTTTGTAATAAAATAAATAATACTTTTTAGCAAAAAACTAATGTAATTAATTAGTAGCGACAGTTAATAATTGTTTAAATAAATGCTTTTCTTTTGAATTTATCTGTTCTTTCTATTCATCAAAAAACTCAAAAAATGAATTGCAGCATTTCAACATCAATGTTTTCAGCATCGATGATGATAAAAAGTGTCTTGAGCAACAAATCATCATATTAGAATGATTTCTGAATCATGTGACACTAAAAGCTAAATAAAATCTATTTTGCATCATAAAAATAAATGTATATTACAACAGAAAACATTAAAATTTATAATAATATTTCGTAATATTGCTGTTTTTACTATATTTCTAATCAAATACTGTGAATTAGAGGATGGATACCCGACGGGCCGGGATGCTCGGGTTCGGGTCGGGCTCGGTCACATCAGCGCGAATGTGCGCCTGTGTTATAAATGGCGCTTTTTGCCCC
>JAUCMR010000160.1:14533034-14549001 GCA_032357425.1 Enteromius argenteus
GTTCCCAGTGGAAAACCCCCCAAAAGTGAGCTGTACTGAACCGTGCCGTGCCGTACTATGCAGTGGAAAAGCGCCAATAGACATGTAGTCATTTATTCAACCGATTCATCCAAACAGCTGATTCATTTAGAATCTTTATTAATGGGCTACTGAATCAGTGACTCAATCATTGATTCATTCTGATTTGTTCAAAAACGTGGGTTGATAGTTTGCTTATAAAAATAGTGGTTTAATGCCCACATCCTGAATGCACTCAAATTTTACTGAAGTGGGAACTTTATAGGTAAGAAATTGCACAATGTTCAGGAGATGGTTTTCAACTCCCTGCCCTGTGAATTTTATAAATACAATAGCCTAACTACTGAAAGCTGCATTATATTTCTCAGCAATGAGGTTTTTGTAATTAAAAAAAACTAAAGCTTCGCTATTAGGGTACTATTAGAAATACAGTTTACATACTATATTTAATATTACAGTTTAAAAATTTTCGAATATGATTCTCCAGAAATCATTCTTGTTTGCTGGTTTGGTGCTCAAGAAACATTATTATCATCAATGTAATGTAGTGTTATTATCAGTGTATAAACAGGTGTGATGCTTCATGTTTTTTTCATATTTGGCTCACACATTGATGCACTCATTCACTCGCTGAATGCTTCATTCAGTCTCACCTTTATTCACCTACTTAATCAATCCCTAATTGCTCAGACATTCATCTATTCAAACACTCATGGTATCACTCTGTCGCTCAGCTGCTCATTCATTGGCTCACACACTCAATCTTTCCTTGAATGTGTCTTTGAGTTGGTCTGACGTCCCCCTCTCTCTATATTTCCCCTCCCTCTCTCATACTTTCTCTGATGAATCGTTATAATCTATAGCAGATGGTCTGGCTCAAGCGGTCCTGTTGTAGCCAACGGCTGCGGATTGTGTGGCCCTCTCTGTATCTCTCTTTTTCTTTCTTGTACTCTAAAATCCCTGCAAATTTAGCCTTTAAACCGTTAGTTCTGCCTTGCCTTGTTACTCTAACAGTTATATCTTTAGACTTCTCTCATATTATGAGTTACAGTGACCAAATCCTCCAGCAAGCTTGTGTTTTCTTCAGCGTTATGATAGAAATACCACTAAGCTCTTAAAACTTCCCCACATGATCACCTGAGCACGTTCCACTGCATATTTAGCCTTGACTCGGTCCAGGTTTTAGGGCTCCACAGAGGCTTCAACCATTTCCTAGCTTTTTCCAGAGATCCGGAGGACGTCCGACAACTGGCTGACCCCCTGAGCACCTCTGTGGGTTTCTCCTCTGACCACGCACAGCTCCTAGGCAAATTTTGTACAGCCTCAGTCTCACCGCCTGAATGTAGGGATATTTATAAAGACATGCATACACTTATTTTACATGTTTCACATGCTAATGATGCTAATTCAATACCTGGTACTTCAAATCTTGTGATTTGAACTTTTTAATTGATCTAAAACCATTTTGATTAAACATTTTTGGTGAGGAAAATTATTCATAAGTGGGACAGATTGGTCAAAACAGCCCTATTTTCGCCAACGCTTCACATGGTTTTGCCGTGATTAAGAAAAGCCAGTATAAAAAGCGATCACAGTGGCATATAGTGAAGCTAAATTTAGTTTTGTGACGTGGGCCTGATTGTGATTTTGTGAGAATCTGATTAAAGAGTGGTTAGCACTCCTACACAGTCATCTAGGCTTACTTGGGTAACACAGTTCAGATCTGGCTTGCGATATTTCCTGTTCCTGTCTCATTTCCAGGTTTTTGATGGAACAGGGTTCTACACTTCGCAAGTACATTATTCTTTGTCTACAGAAGCAGCTGCTCTAAATTACAGCCCAGCGTTTCCATAGACTATGTAATTACAGAGCCTGTGAATAGAACGGGAGAGACCAAAAACCTACATTTACTTTTCACCATTTATCTTCTGTGTTAAGCTTGGACTACGCTCCTCTGTGTTCTTAAATTTAGCGCAGCCAGGCTTTATTTAGATTGAACAGTTCTTTAAATATACCCGTGTGCTGTGCCATTAACCAGCATACCTCAAGAAACCAATAGCAGCATGTTTCATATTGTGTGTGTAATAGGGTTTGGTCTCAATCAGAGAGAATGTGTGAGGAGATGTTTAGCAGGCCATTCCCAACATGTGCTCTTGCGTATGTGTGTGAGGGAGAAAGAGAGGCATTATATGAATAAGAAGTATTTAAAGACACAGACCATCAAAAATGTTTTTTACTCATTTATTTTACTTACCTAATATAAATCTTATTGATCCAGAAGAATAGTTATATAACATACGGGGCGTTTGAACAGCTTTGTGGCTGCTTTTTGAGAGAACTGACCACTATTTAACTGCTCTTTTAACACTTGGGAAATTCTGGCTTGTTCTTGTTGCATAAATGAAATATAGACTTCATTGTATTGCTAGCGCTCAGTTTTTCCTTCGGTTAGTCAGTGAGTTAGTCATGAAAGTCAGGCATTAAGGGTGATATCCCTAAAGTATAGACACAGTTCTTCCACTTGTTTATCACACTATCGGCCTTTCAGATACCCACTGCTATTGTCTGTTTAAAGTAGAGTTATAAACTGTGATATGTAGGCCTAAGGTAAAATATGTAATACTAATAATTAAAATAAGTTATATGTTAGAGCAGATGAGATCCTAAACCTCTCATATTTACATATGGACCTCTGAAATGATATGAAAGTGGCGGATGTAGTAAAGATGTCAGATTAATTCTATTAAATTCAATAATAGTTTATTATTATTTCTTTAAGTATTTGAGTATGATATTATGCTATATACTGCTAAAATATTTCTGATAATATTATTACTTACCCAAACGGTGGTGTATAGTACGATGAAATTAATATACTGAGTACTTCTATTCAGCAATAATGCATTAAACTAATCAAAAGTGACGGTAAATACATTTATAATGTTTTACAATATTTCTAATTTGAAATAAATGTTGTTCTTTTGAACTTTCTGTTCATCAGAATTCTGAGAAAAACCTGTATATGCACAAAAATATTAAACAGTAAAATTGTGTTCTATTTTTTACATGTATAGTAATAAAAATGTTCCTTGAGCAGAAATCATTCTAAAGTTAAAGCAACTGGATGTGTCAAACATGTCAATAAGCATCATGGTGAGCATAAAAAACTTATAAATCTTACCAACCCTAAACCTTTGAATGATAATGTTAATGGTAGGGCTACTAATTATATATCTTTGTTAAATTCCATGTGCTTGTTTTAAATAATATTTATGAGCTAAGCCTTTGCCATGTGTTAATGTTACAGCCAACACATCTGTGTACCTTCCGCCCTCAAACGGTCCCCAACAAACGGTGATGCGGATAGAGAGATCACTCACTCGGGTGTGAAGTGTGAGGAAGTTTGGCACCCACGTGAAACTTTCAGGGGAACTTTGAAAAAGACCCAAATAGAGCAAAGCTGTGAAGTTGTTTTCTATTAACTTCTGGCACATTCTAATGGAAGAAGTCTCATATTTTCACAAAAGAGATGAGAAGCAGGCTAAATGAGAAACTGTTTTACTCAATTGTTGTGACATTTGGTGATTTAGAAAAATTTCAACCATATTAAACCAAATCCTCAGGGCTCAACCCAGCTTACGTGCCTTACGGTCCCCGATTGTTATCCAGAACCATCAGTTTCATCCTGAAAGTTGATCCATATTCACATTATTGCCATTCTCCACATTCCTTTTAGTGACAATACAGAGGCTCGCATGCACTTGGAATTACACATCGTCCAATCAGGAGAGAAACTGACGCACCAGTTGGCAAATTTAACCATGTAAACCATTCCATCAGCATGACAGGGATGAGTGTTTTCTGCTTAATTATGAACACATGTCACTCAGGCTCTCTAAATAGACCTGATGTGTGATTACACAACCTGCTGCCATCTGATAGGCTGGTGAGAATGATGTCATAGCAGCTGCCAAATACCCCAAGCAACCCCCAAATATCGAAGGTTATGTAACACCTATCCCAGGTTTAACCCCTGCCATGAATCCAGTTCTCAGTGGCTATAAAGGTTTAACTCGAGGACTCCATCCAAACCTGTACAAGCTTGTGGTTTGTTTCTCATAAAAGCCTCTGCTTAATCGCCTATCTGCGTTTTTGCATGTATTTTAAGTGTAATATCGCTCTCTCTGTATCTTTAGATAGGTTAGAAAGGGAGCTCCTCCAGTACTGTATGCTCTTTTGCAAGCCCTTTGTTGTTAATAAAGTGTTGGAGTGCTTTCACGCTTCTCTGGCAAGTGCAGAGCGCTGCGGGGCAGGGGGGAGCCGCAAACACCAAGCCAACCCCATCTGTGTTCATTTGACTGGTGAGAGAGAGAGAGACTTGCTGATGGAGCTGTAAAAATTACCTGCTTTTTTTAGTAATGAGTTCTTGGCCTAGACAGAGAGAGTGGGACGGCAGCAGACTCCGAAAGATAAGCTAAAGCGAGAAACTTCGGGGAGTGCCTTAGAGAACCGCACCCATAGCTGCTCCGCTCTGCTCATCGCAGTCTGTCTTGTCCATGTTAGTATGGCTCAAACTTTCCATCTAATTGCACTTAGACTGACTTTTGAGTTATGGAATATTGTATTTTGGTACAGAATAGATCACAAATGTTCTATTTAGAAATTGCTAATTAATTGGTGTGTTTTTTGTTTGTTTGCTTGTTTAATTTTTTCAGTCTCCACTTGTGGATTTGCAGAAAACCATGAAAAATAGAGGAACGTGTTTTAAAAATTATATGATGTGATGTTAATTTTGCAACCTGCTTGAACTATTCAAATCTGTGGTGTCCTTGAAATTATATTGATGACCACAATAAGAATACACAAATATTACTGTTGAATAAATATTATTATCTGGATTTCTGTTTCATACCAGTAGTTCAAAATGTAAAAAAAACTCAATAAAATAATAATAAATCACATTTTCTCTTATATGTTTATATTTTGTTATATTGCCTGAAGGGAACAGAAACACACTTTCATGTAAACCTCCGTTTTATTAAACCATCTTAAATTAATTAAAAGGCTCAGTTTATAGTCATGTGCAGACAAGAGTGGTACTACATACTACAAACTATGTTTATTCTGACCAAATAATTTGCTGTGATTGTTAAAAGTCGTATCAGTCAGGGTTATTAGTTAAAACTAAAATTACAATAAAAACCATAATAAATATAAACAGAACTTTAACTAAAATTAAAACAAAACCACAAAATATAAACAATTAAAATGAATCCATTTATAATAGTAGTATATTAATAATAATACTAAAGTAACACTGCATCAGAAACTTTCGTTTGTCATCCTGAGTGTAGAATTATCTTTATTTCTATCTGCTGTCAAAAACTGCCACAACTGGTTCACATTTTGAATGTTCAGAGTTAGTATGTTCTTCCTCTCAAATCTTTCCTCTCTTAAACAATCACCAGTTAGACTGGATGATGTCCTGGAGGTAGTTTCCAAGCTGTTTCCGAAACATAATTCATCTGCTCTACCAGCTTGTTTCCATTCCTGTCTGGAATATGGGTCTCCATCCCGATATAATCATGTCATGAATGTTCTGAGAGTCTATTGACGAGATGAAAAGCGTTCTTGTTTCTGAATCTATATACTTACTCGAAAGCACTGTGCTTGTGTATGTTTCGAAATGTCACCTGAGACAGCAATACTTATGAGTGCACCTTTCAGACTGAGTGAGTCTGAGAAGGACTTTATTTTTTATCAGTTGTGATGTTTCATTCTTAACTGTGCTGTTTTCTGTCTTTCAGAGCAAAGAACAACAGCTCCAGGCCTTAAACCAAAGTAATAAAGTGTTCCTGTACTGCGCCTTCTTAGACTACAGGTGGGTCTTGCAGATTCAGATATATATTTCTGCACACAAATGTCGCGTCAAGCCAAATGTGGTGGAGACTTTAAGGAATGTCCTTTTACTAAAATTAAAATATTTTTTTCATACAAACGTAATGCGTCCTATATATAGAAGTCTTATCCAATTAACGGTTTTATGGTAGCTTTTTTACGTGCTGGTACTGTTAAAACGTCTAAAAATTCAGCATGAATCTGTGTTTACATTTTTAGATATTTTTATGATATCTTTCACTTTATTTATGGACTTTTAGGTTTCCCTTTTGAGTCTGTCCTAACTTTCATCCTCAGCTTCACTGTTCAGAGATATTTATCAGTCCTTCCTGTATATTCTCTCTCCCCCATCTATCTCTCTCCATCTGTCATTTTAAGTGTCTCATTTTCACATTTCCTGTTAAAGCTTGTCAGGAAGTGCTGTAATATATCAATGTGCGTGTCTTATATTTATGTCCCACTGTTATCCCATTACCTACGTAAGGGCCAGAAATAGGTTACATTAATAACATTTAGCACATATGCAGTACATGGTGGTATCCAGCAATTTAAGCATTTTGATTGTGACTATTTAAAGAATAGAAATTGCAGTCTTGTCATTTTTGTTGCAGTCTAGTCCAATCTCTGTCTTCCAATTCATCATTCAACCATGTCATTTAGAAATTATGAAAGTCTGTTTTTAATAAAAAGCTATTTTATACCATAATAGTTATACCCGAAAAATCATATAAAGCCAATAAACGAAGCCAATTCTTAGGATCATGTGAAAAATGTGAATAATTTGAAATGGAGCGTGTTTGATTTGGATTGAGATGCTTTCTTGTCTCTCTCTCATTCTTTTTCATGCTTGTTCACTCTTTCTCCCATGTGGGCATTTAATAAATGACTGCATCTATAATAGAGTGATGAAGCTGGAATGTTTGCTCTCTCTGAGATTAATGGGGTCTTGCGTTAGTTTTGATTTAGTTTAGATCTGATTTGATTAATAACTCGTTGGTAATTCCATTAACGCTGGGCCGAGGGTGTGAATGTGTATGGTTTCAATCTAAACAATGAATAACTCCAGCAACTGTAATGCTCAATTAAACCTGTATGTATGTGTGTGTTTCAGCTCCAAGGAGGGTGTGTGGTCCAATGAGGGGTGTGTGAGAGCTGATGGAAACCTGTCCTTCTCTATTTGCTTGTGTAACCATCTGACAAACTTCGCCATCCTTATGCAAGTGGTTCCCATGGAGGTAGGGCACTCTGGTCTGGTGCTAGCTTTATTTTGTGCTATTGATGAATCACCATTTGTCTAGCTTGCTTTGGCAAAATAATAAGTTGATGGAAATATTTCAAAAACTTTGCAGCTCATTGTGTTTGGCTTTAGGTTTTACACAATTCTGTCTACATCCTCCATGGAACATTAAATTAATTAGTGTGACAGTATAGACATTAATGATAGTATTTCAAATAAATGCTATCCTGTTAGATAAGAAAAATTGGTAACACTTTATTTTAGGGTCTCTTAATTAGTTGCTTTCTATCATGCATATGATTAGAATAATTAAGCACATATTAATGACTTAATCTACATGACCTTATTCTATCCCTAATCCTACCCAGTAACTAATCTTAACAATTACCTTAATAACTAGTAACAAGCAGCAAATTAGGAATTTATTGAGGGAAAAGTCATAGTTAAGAGTGAATAAGTGTTCTTAAGTGTTACTGAAAAATCTTATCAACCCCAAACCGTTGAACAGTATACTTTGTTTTATATATATTCATATTCTTTTTTTTTTTACAGTTTTGTAAAATTACAATTGCAAATTATATTCTTAGGAATAACACATTTTACTGCTTTACTGTGCTATTTAGTCGCTTTCTTTATTATTTATTCTGCAAAGTTTCACCATGAAAGCCCCATTTTTGGATTCCGTTTCAATGAAAACAAGCATTCAGCATCAAAAAACACATTTTGAGATTTTCTCCGTTCCTTCTGTTAATGCAAGAACACATTCAATCTGAATGGCCCATTTTAAATGAAAGCATGCAATTTATATGTAATTTTGATGCAAAAAAGCGAACAAAATCCTGATTTATAAAGACACGCACAAGCAGATATTAATATCTGCATATTGACTTTTTTGCATAAGATAATTTCTTTGAAACAGAAACCTAGAAATAGATATAGTAATAACTGTCACTTTTAATTACTGTGCATCCTTGTTGAATAAAAATATGTAAATATATTTCTTTAAAAAAATCTTACTTACCTCGCACTTGAACAGTAGTGTAAATCTAACCTATTTTAAAAATGTACTATGTTTTGTTTTGGGTTTTTTAGATGAGGCGAACTGTACAAAGCCCCGTGCAACATTATTCCATCAAAAAACGACTTATTTACACATTCATTCTGGCTAGCAATGCTTATCTAAGCTGTATATGTCAAGAAATATGCACATGTAACACAAAACTGGCAGCGAACCCTGACGTTAGTGGAATTTCTCAAGATTCCTTGATTGAGCATGTAGGTCATTTCCCAGCAGGGATCTCTAAAAACACCAAGGCACTGCGATGAATGCGATGTTAACTGTGTTTCTCGTCTTCAGTGAGCCAACAGCACGCAGGGCTTGAGGTTTTGATTGGCTGAGACTCTCAGTAAATCAGCAGCACAGCTTTAAGCAAGAAGACAATTTGGAAATAGTTTAGACACTTCTCTAAGGGTGACGTGCTGGATTTCGTTTCGAGTTCATTCGAAACCCGTCGTTGTGTGTGAAAGCGTCTCGAGAGAGGCCGCTAGTCACAGGCCGCCAGTGCGGGCCAAAGACTGCGGGCTCTTTTTGGGCGGACAGATGGATTGTCATTTATCAGAGAAAGCTTGTAAATAAAATCTGCCTTTGAAATACTGAACGACAGGCACAGCTTGATATTTTGGTAACCCTTGTCCCGTTGATTTATTTAAAGAGCGAATTTAACTCAGCCTGAAGACCCTGTCAGCAACAACTACTCACAAAGTGGGGACATGTTTGTGAAGATGAGAGACATATTGCTTCACACGAAGGCAGATTGCCATTTCGAGATCCGCGCACGAGCCAAACCGAGGCACCCAGGTGCAGCTTGGCTCTTCCGCGTCTATCATCTGCATGTGTTTGTTAAGAAAATCTGTCCTCGCTCAGTCATGTAATCATCTCCTCTAGAGCTTTGATGCTAATGCCCGCCTCTGCCGGGGCCTCAATTAGCGGCTCACCTCAATACTTCAAGCCTGGAGGAGATCGTGCTTTCTCCACCGCTCCGCAGCTCCTCGATATTCTGGGCCCATGATAATCACAAGGCAGGAAATGAAGTTAATGTACGATCGAACCCACGCACGGAAATAGAATTATGGGGGAAAACTACTGCCGATGGGTCCGGCGTGCAGACGCAACACTGAGTACCAATTACTAGTGCTGGGTCGGACGACCCGTAACAATACAGCTCTATATTCTGACGGATGTTCGGGAATAAATCTGTTCGCTCCTTACCAGCTGATACTTTAAGTGACGTAGCATGGAAATCTTTCCACCTGTAGTGTTAGTCAAGGTTTTTTGCGCCAAAAACAGTGATATTTTCTTTTTTATCACATTTTTACACTCTGACTACTTAAAAAAGTCACGTTGTTTTGTCAAGTTTATGAAACAACCAGTGCCTTAAAGCTTGTATCAAACTGACCAAGCCGTGAATTCAGCTGTTTTATAGTCATTTTTTGTTTGATTGTTCACCAAGGCTGCATTCCTTTGATCATAATAGAGTGAAAACAATACTATGAAATAATACTTTCATAATTTCTGTTATTATGTTATAATGTAATTTATTCCTGTGATGCAAAGCTGAATTTTAAGCATCAATTCTCCAGTCTTCAGTGTCACATGATCCTTTAGAAATAATTCCAATATGCTAATTTGCTACTCAGAAACATTACTTATTATTATTCAATTATTATTATTATTATTATTATAAAAAAGTTCTGCTGATTAATGTTTATGTAAACTGCTATACATTTTCTTCAGGATTCAATCTAAATTTTTTATTACTTTTTTAAAATAAATTGAATCTTACATTTTAAATGTTTTTACTGTCAGTTTTTGTCTAATTTAGTTCATTGTTTCTGAATAAAAGTATACATTTTCTTACTGACTCAAATCTATTGAACAGTAGTATTTCAGACATTGTCATGTTTGTGTCCTCCTCAGCTCTCAAAGGCACACAGGGTGGCGCTGTCCACCATTAGCTACATCGGCTGCTCTATCTCTATTTTCTGCCTGGCAATTACACTGGTCACCTTTGCTGTCCTGTCGTAAGTGTCCCACAATGCTCTGTGAACAGGCATGATTTTAATCTGCTATTTAAACATGGTCGAAAATGTTTCATTCACATTGCTGAACTTCTTTCTTTTTGATTTATTAAATATAATAATTAGCAATTTCAATAAATAAAACACTAAAAGCCTTTAATGTTTCTTACTATTAAAAACTGTATACTTTTTTTGTGCATACAGGTCAGTTAGCACCATCCGTAATCAGCGTTACCATATTCATGCAAACTTGGCATTTGCAATCTTAGTTGCTCAGATCCTTCTGCTCATCAGTTTCCGGTTCAATCCCAGCACGGTGAGTCCATCTAACACTCCGCCATAGCACAGATTCATCTTAAAGGGTCAATTCATCCCAAAATGAAAATTTTGTTAATTCAATGATCCTCAGCCGTTTTTACTCGAAGGCCCTCCTTTGTCCAACACAATAACCGCTAACATAATAAGAAGAACTGTATGTTCTTCATTTACAATTAATATTTTGTATATATATTAATTAGTTTCCATGTATATTACTTTAATATCTTTACAATAATATATTAATTTAAATATGTTTAAGTTTTTGTCGGACTTCCCTTGCCCTGTGTTTTGCTCCCCACGTGTATGCCCATATTTGGTTTTCTCATTCCTGTTCTTGTTTGGTCATTAGTGTTCCATTGAGTCTGTTAATTATCTAGTTAAGTCCTCATTGTTTGCCCTACTTAAACCCTGTGTTTCTAGTGTCCTGCGTCGGCTGTTAAATGTCTTCTGCGTGTCTGTGTTTCAGTGATTGTACTATTAAAGACTGTTTATTCCATGTTTCATTGTTCTAGGAAGGCAGTAGCAGTGCGTAACAGTCATCCTTATCATATCATTAAATCTTGTATTATATTAGTATTATTACTATTATATTTTTTCGTAATATTTTTCGTAATATCTTTTTTTTTTTTTTTTTGTCAATTTTATGTCTTTTTTTTTATGTTGCTAATCAGATTTCATTTAATTTATTTTAGTTTTAGCCCAGTTTTATTTATTAAAATTTAAAATTAATTAATTTATTAATTTATTTATTTTTTTATGTTAGTGATTTTTAGTGCTTAAACTTGGAACAAGAAGTCACAACACAACAAAATTAGCACAACACAATGGAAACAACACAAATTATGAGTGCAACAAGTGTTGTGGAGATTTGTATTGTGCACTACTGGGCGCTGTGTAATAGCAGCTGTATTATTCTGCACTAAAAACAGCAGTGAAAATTCTTTTAAATCAAAATGAGTATCCACACACATATTGCTGAAAGAACCTTTCGCAAATGAAATCGACTTCTCATTTTCAGTGCGTGATTGTGTATAATCATGTTTGTTGTCTGTGTTGATT
This sequence comes from Enteromius argenteus, assembly GCA_032357425.1. NCBI lineage: Eukaryota > Metazoa > Chordata > Actinopteri > Cypriniformes > Cyprinidae > Enteromius > Enteromius argenteus. Next base: position 14,544,643 of record JAUCMR010000160.1, read on the forward strand.
ATCGTATCACCATCAGTATCAGAACCAGCATGTTGTCATTACATAAAGAAATCTAATAAGGTGGAAAGAGCCAATGACTCCACTAATCTCCTAACATGCCTCCGGCATTACGGACAGATTCATTTGATACTCACTTAATTTGATTGTGCTTCCTCTGTCTGAAGACTTGGCTGAAATCATTCTATGGTAATGTCAGTGTTGAGATCACTGAGCTCAGATACTCTGTCGCCCGTATGTTTATTTTAACAGCATGTGCTACATTAGCTAAGATGAACAAAATAGATCCGTTTTCGGTGCAGTGCATTTTGTCTAGACTCTTGTCCTGATCCGAACTGTCATTTCTCTTTTTCCCAGCTCCCGTGTAAGATCATGGCCGTATTGCTGCATTTCTTCTTCCTGTGTGCGTTCGCCTGGATGCTGGTGGAAGGGCTGCATCTCTACAGCATGGTGATCAAGGTGTTCGGTTCAGAGGGCAGCAAGCACTTTTATTACTATGCCATCGGATGGGGTGAGTACAACATCTTGCAGCAGACTACCACAATCTGGCATACTTTATTGGCACTCTATGGCATCGCTGATTTATCTGCGTACACGTGACATTTTTTCGATGGCACTTTTTAGCGAATTTGTCCTGTGTGTATACTCACATTTATATAAACCACACACTGCAACACACACAGACACGCTTGAATGGGTTTACAAATCATTACATCCTGAGAAGAAAACATAAGATCAGTTTCACTTGCCTTAAACGACCCAATTCAGCGTAATGCCCAAAACCCAAGAGAGTCAAATAAGGTTGTCCCACGGCAGGCATTAGCGCTGAGAGAGATCAGGCACCTCCCTCAGCCATGACTGATGTGGCAGCTTCGTTGAAAAGAAGAGGAAAATAAGACATTTGTGTGCTGCAGTCTGTCTAAGATGTCAGTAGATTAAAGAACATTAAATCTTCGGTGGATCATCGTTAATGATGCAGTCGCTGTTATTAATTGACCTGATCTCAAATGTGCATATGTGAAAATAGACAACATGTGCTCTCTCGCTCTTTTGAGAACAGTTCAGTATTGGCCTTTTTTCTCACATAAAATGACATGTTACAAGGGGCCTTGAAGTAAGTCAATATACACTTTTATTAGTACATGTAAAATTGGCATCATGATAACTAAAGGAGTTTTCCATTATTACAAATGATAAAGTGTTGAATAAATAGACATGTTTATCTGTATCCATAGTGACACGGGTGATAGGCTTAGTGTGGATGAAGAAAACAGGCTTTGTTAAACTTAAGTCATTACTTCAGACTGAAGTCTACTCCCTTTCTAAAAGCCTTTGGCACAGCCAGGCTGCTCTTTATTTATGGTGGCACGAAACAACTGGCTACAGTTCAAAAGTTCTTATTTTAGTTCCTACGACATAATCTGCAAACTTCTACGCTGGGTTTTACAACAAGGTATTTTTAGCTCCAATTCCGTTCCAGGTTTTTTCCCACAAACATTTGTCTTTTAGCACGTCATTTGTATATATACCAAAAACATATGAGAGGGATTTGACAACACTACTAAGAAGCTAGAAAGTCTTTATACTCATTATAATTACAATTAAAAATAGCTGTTTTCTATTTTAATATATTTTCAAATGAAATATATACCTTTGATGGCAAAGCTGATTTTTCAGCATCGTTCCTCCAGTCTTCGGTGTCACATGATCCTTCAGAAATCATTTTAGTATGCTGATTTGATAAACATTTCTTATCATTATCAATGTTGAGAACAGTGCAGTTTATTTAAAATAGAAATCTTGTGTAATACATTAAAAGCCTGTCACTTTTTGATAAATTTAGTGCAACCTTGCATAATAATACATTAATAATAGCGTTAATGTATTTTTTGTCCAAATTTCAAGTTGTATGAATTAATAATGCGAAATAGTATATTTAAAAATTTTAATTAATACATTATAAACCATATGTGTGTGACGAAGGAGACTAGGGCAAGCGGATCCATTTGCAGGGCTTTATTTACAAACAGGGTCGTACAGGCTGGGTCAAACAGAGGCGAACAGGTATGGCAGAGACACAAGAATAGTCCAGAGTGGTAGTGAGGGTGGGTCGATGGGCGTACAATATCCAACGGGGCAAAACCAGAGGGACAAACCAAAATGCAAGGCAAGGGTCGGTACACAAGAAAACTTTTAAAGCTTTTAAAGGCGGAGACAAAAGGTTAACAAGGGGGCAGAGCTGATTAATCACCATGGAAACTAACACAGGAGCAAAGGCAAAACAGGGGAATCACTGAAACTGTGGGGAACACACTTCACAGTAAGAGTCCTTAGAGTACAATGCAGAAACAAGACAGGGGTAACACACATAACTGTCCGGGGTAGAGTGCCCTCTAGTGGAGCTCGAGGGCACTCTGGCTGGTGACCGTAACAGCGTGTTACAATATGTTTTAGTGTGTAGTTTTGTATATTTGAGTTTCACTATTTTTACCCAATTATCTTTTTTGCAGATCTTTAAAAAGATCCCACAATGTGACAAAATAGCTATTAAAAGTTTATAAATAGTCTGTTTGTAATAATTGACTTGCAGTACAAAGAAATGTAGTTGGAAGTATTTTCAGTGAAGTATAAGCTATCAGGGCACTGTTTGAAATTGTTATGAAATTTTCCTCTAAAACTGTTCATGTCGTTACTCAGGATGCCCTTTGGTCATATGTGTGGTGTCTATGACCTCGTCGCTAAACAGCTATGGAGAGGTTGGCAAGTAAGTGACCACAGGTCATAGCAAAATCCAGTTTGAAGAGAAAAGATGACTTGTCTTACCTCACTTGCCCATCTTGTTTTGATCTTTTCTATATCAGTTGCTGGCTGTCTCTGCACAATGGGGCCATTTGGGCTTTTGTAGCCCCTGCTCTGTTTGTTATAATGGTAAGCAGCTGTTAATAAGGTGTTTTAAATGTACTACATTAGGGGAGCATAACAGGAACACTTATAATGTTGCAATCTCTGCCATCCAGGTGAACATTGGCATATTGATAGCTGTGACACGGGTCATTTCCAGGATCAGCTCTGAAAACTACAAGGTTCACGGAGACGCCAACTCTGTGAAGTGAGTATCTGCTATCACGATTACCATATCGGCCATTGTACCATTTGCTTACTTCATATATGTGATTGTCTTTCTAGGCTTACGACTAAAGCAGTGGCGGTACTCCTGCCCATCCTGGGTATATCATGGATCTTTGGTGTTCTGGCAGTGAATGACCACTCCCTGCTTTTCCAGTACTTGTTTGCAGTGTTTAACTCACTACAGGTCAGGCATCACTACTGTGTAACATAGGTTTCACCAGCAAACTGATTGATTTTTACTCAGTTTACAGCCTCCAAAGTCAATCGCGCATTCGCCAAACAATGACAGCTTGAACAAATATGAGACATAACGATGTTTGAAATGACTTTGGACCTGGACTGACTTGTAAGAACTTTTGCAGATGTGAATTGGAGCGCTTTCACAACATTTAGCGTTATCTGTTGTTTTTCTTTTATTCCTCAAAGGGGTTCTTCATATTCCTGTTTCACTGCCTGTTAAACTCTGAGGTAAGAGTGTTTGTGCAGCTGTGTCAGAAGTCTGCGCTGTATGTCAGGGGAAAATGTCTGATGTAAATGATAGTTAAAGTGTGATCGCCATATAGTGGTGATGATTTGATACTGCATTATTTGAATGCACTTACAGTGCTATTAAGATCTCCTTTTCGTTATTAAAAACAGAGCAAATGTGTCAATCATGCTGTTTTATTAACAGGTTTCATGTCTTGTTACTGCTCTACAGGTGAGGGCTGCTTTCAAACACAAAACCAAAGTGTGGACTTTAACCAGCAGCTCAATCCGCAACATCAACGTCAAACCTTTCAACTCAGACATAGTGAGTAATTCACTTCTTTTCATTTTTACATTCGTATTGTTCATCTCCAGTGAATTTTGTGAAGTTGTGAAAAAGAATGTCATGATTGTTTTATTTTTTTAATGAATTAAATGGGTTTTTTTTGTTTACAATTAATTGCCATGTACATATTATGTAAAACTGATGCTGTTAAACGATTAATCGTGATTTATCGCATCCAAAATAAATGTTTTTGTTTATGTAATACACGTGCATATATACATAAAAATAATTAAATGAATATCATTTATATAATTATATATAAAAAATGCATTTTCAACATATATGGTATGTGTGTGTATTTATACATAATAAATATACACAGTACATGCACATATATATATTTTTTTTAACTTTATTTATTACACGATTAATCACTAAATAAAACACAATATATTAAAATTTATATTAAATACAGTTAG
>JAUCMR010000160.1:14566644-14590407 GCA_032357425.1 Enteromius argenteus
AATAGGAAGCTGGAAATAACATGGTATGGATGTTATGGAAATCAGTGTTGTTTTTGTTTGCTAAACTGTTTAAAAGTTGTTTTTATATATATATAATTGAAAGGAATCTGAAATATATAAATTTAAATTCTTTAACCAAAATTTTTTTTAAACTACAACTAATGTAAGTACAGCTATATATAAATATTAAAGCATAAACCAAGTAATTCAAATTAAGCACACAACTAATTCCTAAAATTAAAATGAAACTAAATACATAAAAATGAAAAGTCAAAATATTTGTAAATACTATAGTAATATTTAAACAATACTAAGATAACAGGTATAAATTTGTTAGTCAAAAGTGAGGAGGCTGTGTGTTTTTGTAGATCATATAGAAGATACTGATGTGTTGTTTATTCCTTTTTCAGTGGGAAATGTTCCTGTAACGCCCGATCAGCCTGAACCTGTTGGCAGCAGCACAGGGTTGCATAGCGCAGGTAAAATACAGTTTCACAGCATGTCAGTTTTTTAAGACTTCTCGTTCTAACTTTCCCACTGTCTCTCTTTGTCTGTAAGATGTGTATAAACAGCCTGGTCACGTGTCTCCTCTCTTCACTGACATCACAGCCATGGAAAAAAACCAAACCCACAGACTCAGAGGTCATCGGCACAATCCAGAATCTGTGGTGCACAGAGTGAGTAACATAACACATGACATGACATGTATATAAAAACAGCTCCATCACCATAGTCATTACATTTAACACAGAGCTGTGTATAATACATAATTGCTTAATTTAAAATGCATTTATCTGAGTATTTGGCCGATTATTTAGGTTTGATATATAGTTTGCATTTTTTTAACGAAATTAATACTTTTTTCAGTGAGGATGCATTAAATTGATCAAAAGAAACAGTAAATATGTTTATTTGTATATTATGTTTTGTTAACTATCAGAAAAATTTATCACAACTTCCACAAAAGTATTAAGCAGCACGACTAATTTCAACATTGATAATAATATAAACTGTTTCTTGAGCAGCAAATCAGCTCATTAGAATGATTTGTGAAGTGTCATGTGACACTGAAGACTGGAGTGATGAGAATTCAGCTTTGCTTCACAGGAATAAATAATGTTCAAATAAAATAGAGCACAGTTATTTTGAATTGTAATATTTTATTACTGTTTTATTTATTTTTTGTCATCTTTATTACTGTATTTTTGATCAAATAAATGCAGCCTGAAAAAAAATCCCTGAATGGTAGTGTAATTTACGTTTTGTCAAAATGACACTTTTATTGAAAACCAAGTTCCTATATATGTGACTACTTTTCATTTCAGTGGGATTTGTGTCGGCGACCCATCTCTGGTCAAACTCCAAGTACAGCGCTGGTTCAGAGAGGCCTGGTCACCCGAAACAAGACCATGTCTGACCTGAAAGATCTGGCACAGTACCCGGCTACAGGGCCACGCGTGCCACTTCTCAGGCCAGCGGAAAGAAGGGACACCGTCAAAAGGTATCAGTCAACTTAACAACTTCAGTTAAGAGGGGAAGAAAGCTTATGATGCCTTAATGATAATAATTGATATTTTAGAATCAGCTGTGGAATCACTGCTGTGATATGATTGCTGTTAGATGAATTTGTTCCCTAGAGCTGTGTTTATGGGTCGTTTGTGTTGTAGGTCATTAAGTACCGGCCGTCTCTCAGATAAGCTGCTGAAGGCTGTGTTTGGACATCAGTTTGACAGGGGCAGCTGTGAGAGCTTAAATTCTGAGAAACCCATGGACACAACAGGTACAGCTATTTTATTTGATTTTATTCATTTATTTCATTGCAATGTTTTGGAAATTCATTAATATATTTTCTTGATATCTGCAGTTAGTCATAGATAATGCTTAAAAAATGCATGCTACTTAAAATGGCATTGTGTCCTGGTCTCTGTAGCACCCCCTGGTGTCAGTGATGGCACAGAACCGGGCTCAAGCAGTCCTACTGGAGTTGTGTTCATGCTGGGCTCTCCTGAATATGGACACACACCTCCTCACGCCACTCGACCTAGACGCTTCTCAGGTGACACTTCCATTACAAGAATTGTATTTGCATGTTATTGTATCTGTTATACTCACAATGCGTCCTCAATTTACCACATTTGCTGTTGAAGTGGGCACTCCCAGCCCAACAAGCCCCGGCTGGACCTATGGTCATTTGCACGAGGCTTACAGCTCGCCTGATATTCTACGACATGGTTACACAGATGCCATGGCAACAAACCTATGTGAGGGTGTGGCCTTTGTGCCACCTGAACTGCCAGAGGAGACGCTCATGGAGGTAAAATAATTGGGCTATGCATTATGTATGAAGGATACAGTCGTTCAGCCAGATAGTTATCGTATTAAAAATATTGACTGAAGACTGATTGTACATTATCTTTTACCAAATAAATAGATATGACATTAATTTTAACATGAATAATTGTATTATGTGAGAAAATGGAGATGATATGAAAGACAGTGATGAATTGCAGGGTTTAGCGGTCAATTATACAGTCATTAAATACACTTCTGTTTACGATTGACAAGATATTATGTTTTATAAGTCTTTTTATAAGTTTAATAAGTCTCTTATGCTCATCAAAACTGCGTTTATTTATAGTAAATATTCTGAAATTATTTTCTTGGTTTGAAATAACTATTTTATATTTGAATATATTTAAAATCTAATTTATTCCTGTGATGACAAAACAGAATTTTTCAATGTCACATGATCCTTCAGAAATTATTCTAACATGCTGATTTGATGCTCAGGAAACATTTCTTATTATTATAAATGTTGCTTAATATTTTTAAAAAATTAATTTTTTAAAGATTATATGATCTTTGAATGTTCAAAACAACTGTATAAATGTATTTACTTACATTTTTATATGTTTTTATTACTGAAAAAAAAAAAAAAAACTTTGGAAGTTGCAGTGTTATGACCATAGAACTTGATTATTGACCAGTCAGAACTGAGTATACTAGAGAGCAAGTTATTTCATAGTTGTTATTGTGGCACTTGGTAGTATGTGTTTTACTGAAACAGAGTGTGATGTCTACTTCTTCTTTACCACAGGAGGGGCATACAGACTTGCTGAGCCAACTGCGCTTCATTTTAGCCTTTGCCCACTGCATCACAGAGGTCGCTGGAACAAAGGACAGTGGGATTGAAAGGAATATGGCAGTTGATGCTTCATTCTTAGAGCAGAGCGTGGTGGCCGACCAAATCAGCCTGCTGAGCCGTGAGTGGAGGTGAGATACGACTCGCACGTAAACACACACACACCCATTTTATATGTGTGTAATGTCTTTGATATACACTGTGAGTGATGAGCACATGTGTATACAGCTCTGCAGAGCAGCTGGTCCTCTATATGAAGTGCGCTGAGCTGCTGTCCTCTGCGCTTCACACAGCGATGGCTGGCATCAAAGAAGGCAAGCTCTACCCATCAGGATCTGTTAAACAAGGTACATCAGGTTCATATGGAACAATAAGCGACCTCGTTTATGTCTATCCCTCCTCTACCTACCACAGGGCTCCAAATGCCAAATGTAAAACTATACATAACTATACCAGACAGCTATGTTTTATTTCTCCGCAGACCACCCATCCTGGGTTGATATTGAAAAATGCCTGTCTTTTAGCTCAAACCCAATCTATTAATACTAGATCAAATACATGGGATTAATCCTAACATTCCAGAAAATTGTACAAAATGTAAAGATGAAATTGGTACATTGTGGGAGTGCAGGGATCTGCAAATGTTCTGGAAGGAAGTTATTGGTGTGGTCTGTGAAATGACTGGAGAAAATATTACTTTGGAATCAAAGCTTTGTTTATTACATATATATCCTGAAAGTATGTCAGTAAATGCAAGCTAAAAGAAGCTCATAGACTTCAGCTTAATACAAGCTAAACGAGTTATTGCTTTAGTGTGGAAAAAAATCCAAAGGCCGGTGCTTTCCCAGTGGATTAAAGAAATGTCTGACAACCTTGTTCTTGAAAAATTAACATAAAGCAGAGGCTTTTAAAAAGGTATGGTCTCCTTTTTGTCAATTTGTAAATAGATAGATAATGTAGAATGTTATATAATAATGACTGTATTTGAACCCCATGGCACTATAATTAGAATTTTTATTTTATTATTATTTGTTTTAATACATTGGTGAATTATATATTTATATATATATATATATATATATATATAATTTTTTTATGTTATTTTCTGTTTGATAAATGTAGGGGTGGGAATGTATATTCTGTAATGTTATATAATTTGATGCTCTGTAAAGTTCACAGGGGTGTTGTTAAAAAATAATAAAAACAAAAAAAGGTACATCAAAGACAGTTAGAAAATTAGAAACAACATTTATTTAAAACAGAAATCTTCTGTACCATTGTAAATGTTGCATTTGATCAATCAAAAACACATCTATACTGTAATTAAGGCTTTAATTTTATGTGATGTTATGTACTTGCAGTAGTACGTAAGCTGAACGAGATGTATAAGAAGAGTGTGAACTCCTGCCGTTCTCTCACTGAGAAACTCCAGCTCTTCTTCAGCAGCAAACAAAGACTGATGGACCGCATCAACAGCATTACTGCCGAGAGACTCATCTACACACACACCATTCAGATGGTATGAACACATACGCATTGTGTTTCTAATAATACGAGGAGAAACATACGAGTATCATATCACTGATATAGAGTATGAATTGCGTTACTTTTTATGTGATCAGGTACAGACAGCAGCGCTGGACGAGATGTTTCATCATGGAGAAACCTCTGTAGAGCGATACCATAAGGCCTTACTGCTGATGGAGGGTCTGTCTTTAATTATTACAGAGAATGCAGATCTAAACAATATCAACAAATGTAAGTATGGCACGCATAGACTACCGTTCAAAAGCTGGGGGAAAGAAATTACTTGATAGATAGATGGTGGCTGCTGAAATTTCAGATTTTATGACACAGGAACAATTTTTTTTATATATTCAAGTATAAAACAGTTATTTTAAGTTGTAAAAAATATTTATTACTCATCTCTGAGTTTGTCTGTCTGCTCTATATCTGTAGGTAAACAGTGTATTGAGCGACGGCTCTCCTCCCTTCAGCCCAAAGGATGTGTGTGATGAACCCTCATTATTTTTGGGCTGCATCAAATCCTCTACATTTACATCTCATTTCATCCCAGTTGCCATTTGAAATTCTCTAAAAAGGAAAAACCCACACTCACCTACTCATTTAAAATGTGATACCTGGCTTCCAAAGCCAAAAAAAGGTGAGAAAAGACATTTTCATAATAGACAGAGATGAAATCTCTATTGATACATACATACTATATATATATATATAAACAAAAACAACATCTATGGACTTGAACATCTATTTTGTTCACTGTAAAAAAAAATATATATTGAGTGAATCAAGACGTTGGCATCATTGGTTGAATGCTTTGACCTCTGAACCTATACCAATGCTTGATGACACTTCCTCAGAGATTAATTTAATCTTAGTACTACAATGTTAAAGCCAGTGTTGGAGTCTGAATGAGTAACAGCTTGGATGCTTCAATTGTACTAAAACATGCCTGTAGCATTAGTCTCATGAAGTTAAATGGAATGATCCTGACTTATTCTGCATGTTTTTGCATGATTCTGAGGAAATTATAGTTATCTACTGTATCTGAAGGGAATTCGTAACAATGATTAATAATTAAACCTCTGTGGCCACCAAACCGTTGTTAAAACAGCAGCCGGTGGTAGGATTCAGTGTTACATCTGTAAGGCTTTAATGTGGCAATTGACCAAAATTGTGGCAAACTTTGTAGACCTACTGATAAAGACTGTCAGTTTCATATGTTGTCATATTAGTTTGGGGATAAAAATACTTGAGATTTGTATTATATTGTCAATCATATTGTTACACATATGTGTGTGTGTGTGTAAAACAGTGAAGCACTTTATAAACCCATTTGCCTTCTGGATGCCTGAAAAGAACCACTGCAGAGACAAGCCTCATGGCTCACTTCAGGTTAATTAATGCCTGAAAGTCACAGGAAATGCAATACAAAGACAGTCAAATGCAAAGACGATCAGTGTGTATCTTGTGTGTAGCATTTTATATTTGTCTGTTTTAGCCGTCAGTTTGCTTTAGAATCCATTGCAAGTAAAGGACTTTTGCGCAACTTGCTGGGATGACTAGGTCTTCAGCTTTCGTAGTGATTTGACAGTGCCTTAAATGGCCTAGCTGCTTTAATTTCACTGGACACTCTGAAACTCCCAATCTGTTATACTTCCAGCGTTTCATGTCACATTCATTACTTGCACTATTCTTGCTTTTTCCAATTGCAAAAACTCTAAAGGTGTTTTTTAGCTTCTTATCAAGGTTTTTTAAGGCGTTTAGTCAGCATTGTGTGTGGTACAATGATCGTGATAAACGCACATGAAACTTTTTAAAACAATAGTGATGTTAAATTGAGGACAATTAACTATTTTGTATATGTTGTTGTTAAAGTATGATGTGTTTTTGTCTTTTTATTTTCATTTGCAAAGCCAAAATGAAAAATATGTGCAGAATGCATGTGGTATGGGTGTGTGTAATGAAATAAATTTCACTTTTATATTTACTTCTTGTATGTTGATCCATTTTGAAATGTGTTATTAAGTCTTGTTTTGAAATTTAACCAAATGTGTTTTTCCTGGTCAATAATTTGAGGATTTTACGTTGTCAAGATTTTAAGGAATAAAAGTGTGTATTTTGAGGCAAATTCATATGGTTAAAATACATATCATTTCGTCTAATTAATAAATCCTCATAATCAATGCAAAGTAAGTAGTAACTTGTCCTGCAGCGCTGCAAAAACAAAAGGAAGCAAAATCTACGATAGTCCCGCCTTCACACGTACGTCACGCTTTCTTTCTGTGACGCGATTGGGCAAGAGCCCGTCAGTCAAGTAAACGTCACGCTCTGAGTCGAGTGTTTCCGGGTATTCAGAGAAGAAAGAAAAAAAAAATCAGTCTATCGCCATGTTTCACAGAGAAATATCTGTCAAACGCTTATAACAGTTGAATTGAGCGTTGTGTTTGTGAGAGTGGAAACTCAGGTGTTTTGTCACTTAGTCTCTGAGGGTAGAGCTACAGTGGATGGTCGGAGCGCGGGACGGTGATTTTACAGTAAGTGGCGCGTGTTGATGTTTGTGTTTAGCAGGCGAGCTAATGCTCAGCGAGCGGAAGCTCAAACATATTATTCTCCGCACGTTTGCATAAACTACACCGCTACATATACTTAAAGAATAGACAAAGGTATGTTAAACGTGTTCATAGCGGATAAGAATAGCTAGGTGTTGATAAGCGGAGAGTGGGTGGGTTTGTTAGCAGTAACGTTAGCAGGCTGTGGCTCAGTGTGTCAGTCAGTCTTTAGAGCAGAGAGGGCTTCACTAATAGTAAACACCGTGTTGACATTTCCACAATGGGGATTATTCCTTTCTAAATGGTACCAAGGCAACTGCGTTTCACCCGAAATACCACAATTACTAGAGTAAAAACTAAAAAAGTTAATACGGAGTCTGATTCAAACAGAGCAGGAATCTGTCAGAGGATTTTCTGTTATTTTTCATTTCATTTTTTATGTTGACAATGGCAAAATACACATTTTATGTAATAACAGCACCTGTAGCAATTGTAATTTTTTAGCTAAAGTCTTTGTTACCATGGTGAATTTGTGTGAAAGGTGGAATAGATGACAGCCGATAGATAATCGATACAGTATTGAATGTACTGAACACTCAGGTTGTTTACACAAATCTTGATCTTAATGTTTAATTTTAATATCTTCATGCCTTGCAGTCGCATTTAGAAGATTTGTGCAGGCGATGATATAGTTACGTTTTGACACAATATAAACAGTCAAGTTTGTGTTTGCTAAATTGTCAGTATACTGTAAATATATAGATGTATATTTTACGTTGATTTGTGGATATTGTAACATTGTTGATTTAGATTTAATAGAATAGATTTGTGTAGTTTCCACGAAAGAGCCCTTTTCCTTGGAATAAATACACTGTAAATCGCCTTGGATGAGTGATAGATTTAGTAAATGAAAACAGTTATTTCTATAGCTGATAATAATACTTAGATTTTTGAACAAAAATACTCAGTAAAAATGTATTTTCAAAGCTGTTTGTAGATTTCATAACTGACACAAGAAGGTAATAACACTTCCGTTTATTACATTGTGATTTATATGAGGATGAAAGTCTTTAATGCATTCAAAAGTTCATAAAGACATTGCAAAAGCAATCCATATTAATTTAAGGAGACCCAGTCACTTTAATGATGAATTGATTTACTTACAGCTTTTATTCACATATAAACATTGGTCAATGCAAAGCCTATACACAGAGCACATTAACTATGCTAAACAGAATCTCAAACGTGTGCATGACCTGTGAGAACAAACCTCATTGCTTCTTAAGTGTCCATGCATTATTTAAAGAACGTTTTGGACTTTCAATGGAGGGGCGGAAGTCTCTTAGGTTTCATTAACTATATTCATTTGGGTTTTGATCTGTAAAACAGTTATTCAGGTTTAAAATGACGTAAGAGTAGAGTGTGTATGCTATTACTGTATACTTTTTTCATCGAGGTCTAGTATGAATTTCTATATCTTTGTCCAACCGAAACTTGCATGGTAGAAATATTGCACTGTTGTATCCCCACAGAGTGTCTTTTAATACAGTTGAAGTGACACGCAATGCACCATGGAGGAGGCCCACCAAATGTGCAGAGGAACCTTCAGAGATCCAAGTCCTTCACTGGATCTGAGGCAGAAGACCAACAGCAGCAGCAACCATCACAGCAGCCCCAACAACAGCAGCAGCAGCAGTCCGTGCCGGTTACCCAACAACAGCCGGCGAATGCCAATCACCCCCTGTCACCGGTAACATCTTTTCCCCCGTCCGCCAGTCCCTCTGCGCCACAGTCTCCCAATTACCAAATCATCATGAGTCGGAGTCCGGTCACAGGCCCGAACATGAACATCACTTTACAGAACGTGGGAACAATGGTTTCCGGGAACCAACAGATCACCCTCACCTCCGTTCCTCTCCAGAGCTCAGCGTCCTCTAGCGTTCAGCCCCAGCAGTGGAGGATAGAACCCGCGTCTTCGTCTTACTTGGTGACATCACCCTTGACCCAGACAATGCAGCCTCAAAGTCCCACCCAGCACAGTCCGGTCCCCATACAGGCTGTGCCCAGGCCGAGCGCTTCTGGGTCAGCTCTGGGAGTGTGCAGTCAAAGCCCGACGCGGTTTGTGGAGGCAGGTATAATGGTTAGGCAAATCAACTTGGGCAGCCCACCTGGAAGTGGTCATTTTGTGTACCAGGATGGAACAGGATTGGCTCAACTGGCTCCAACAACAGCTGGTGCCATTCAGATGACCTCACCTGGGACAGCAGGGGCTGTCAGAGAGAGACGCCTGTCCCAGCCTCACTCTCAAACCGGGGGCACCATACACCATTTGGGGCCACAGAGCCCTGTTGCTGTGGGGGCTGCTCTCCCAACATTGGGCAGCCCTGGTCACATCACCACCACCAGTCTGCCTCCTCAAATCAGTAGTATCATCCAAGGACAGTTAGCACGTCCCTTGATTTTTGAGAAGACCGTGCAAGGTGGTGTGGCGGCTCCGGCAGTGGCCTCTTTTGGGGTCCCATCTTCCATCCCTCCATCCAGCCCATCCAGAAGCAACCCTCCCCAGGGCTATGCCAACCAGTCCCTGACTCCCACCAGCATGAAGAAGATGCAGCCGAAGAAGCTGGAGGAGATTGCGCCCTCGAATCCAGAAGTGGCACAGTTGAGGAAGCAGTGTCTGGAGCATCATGCAAAGAAGATGGAGAGTCTGAAGGATGTGTTTAAGGAGTATCTGATCGAGCTCTTTTTCCTGCAGCATCTGCAAGGAAACATGATGGACTACCTTGCTTTCAAGAAAAAACCCTGTGTGCCTCTTTTCACATACCTGAGGCAAAATGATCTTGACCTTGAAGATGAAGAAGATGAGGAAGAGCAGTCTGAAGTCATCAATGATGAGGTAAAAAATGTCCCTTACCTACGTCTTAAGTGTCACACAAGCCTTCATAAATCATTATTATTTGTTTTGTTTTAAGGATTATTTTGAAAAAATAATTGATGAATTCATTGATGAATAGAAAGTACAGAACAATCATAGTTATATGATAAATATATGCAAAAGTAAACGCCACCACAAATGTATATGCATGCATATATACATACACAAATAGATCATCTGTATAACCTTTTAGCAATTTACTGCATCCTTCTTGAATAAAAGTATTAATCCACCAACCCCCCACAAATCAATTTATAAATGAGTATTTGAATAGATCTAGATTGTAAAAATAACCATCATGTGATGCCTTTGTGACCCATAAAACAAATTTTCTTTGTTAGGAACTCTTGGTGTCTATTTCAATTGAAAATATCAAGATGTATTTTTCTCTGGCTTTGTGTCTTTCATCTGTTTCTATGACAACCTCTCAGGTGAAAGTAGTGACTGGAAAGGATGGACAGACGGTGACTCCTGTTGCTATAGCTACACAACTCCCACCCAACGTGTCTGCAGCGTTCTCTGCTCAGCAGCAGTTTCAGGTGATGGACGCTTCCTTACTAGAAATGTGAAGGAGGAATCATTCAGAACATTGCCAAAATGTTAACAATTCAGTATGATAGTGCTTTTATTATGTGTTTTGACAGAATTGTGCAAGCTTTAGTTAAGGTCACCAGTACTGTTTTTGCTGTGTGTGTGAATGAGACTCTCACTTTGGTTTGTTTTCCGTCTCATAGACCCATGCCGGGGTGGCAGGTGGCAGCATCTCGAACCCTGTGGACATGGAGGCTTTCAAACGGCAGCAGGCCATGGCACAAGCAGGTAGGGTGACGTTGACGCAGGGCAAAGGTGGAAGCCTGTTTTGTTTTTATTTGTTTCTTTATTCCCTTTTTGTTTTCTGCTTTTTCCGTTTGCTGTTCTTCCTTTTATTTTTCTCCCCTTTCAATTCGCTTCTGCTTACTCAGTATTCCAGCATCTTTTCCCAGCTCTGTGTTTGAAGCCTGTAATCCAGAAAACGGGGAGCGGAGCTTCCCAACAGCTATCTGCTGGTGTGCAAACATCATTGCCATGTGCCAAGTGTTATTTCTCCTTCTTTTGGTTTTTCCTGTTCTATATCTCCTTTTTTGGGAGGGAGTTTTTTTTTTTCCGTTTTGAGGGTATTGTGTGTTTTGCATCCCAGATCAGGCTAAGAGGTCCCGGATGGAAGTGGGTCGGCATGGGATGATATTCCAGCACCCCGCTGTAACTCCTTTAGGATCTCCCGGCGTTCCCCTCCAGCAGCTCATGCCGACAGCGCAAGGTAGGAGCGTCATTGCGTCTCGGGACAGATCCGCTCTTGTGACCGTTATTCAATGCTGCTGGAGGTCAGGGTTCATTCCAGAGTTCCCAAAGTTGACCCCACCTTTTTTTCCAAGCATCATCTACCAGTTGTGATCCACTTGTTGGGACTCCACTCAGACTTAGCCCTCATTTAAAATCTTTCTCTAAGCATCAGAGGGACAGCTGGGCAGAAGATACAGCTGAAGATCAATTTGGAAGACATCACATTTGTTTCCATTTATGATTTGCTCATTAGTTCCTTGAGCCATTTACCTCATCCGTTTACGTTCTTCTTTGCCATATTGGCATGTCTGATTCCATCCGAGGCTCATCAGTTGATGAGCCCCAAACTGTCTACTGGGATGTCCTATTTCACGTAGTGTTTGTTTTGCTTTTAGTTCTGCGGTTTTATAGTTGACATCTCCTCTCCTGATCCTACAAAGCTTCTCCTTCACGTCCCTAAATTCACTGCATTGTTAACTTGGAATCTACATGCATTTTCAGTCTTGGTTCAATTCATCTAGCAAGTTATTTTTGTTTCTCCTCGTTTTATGGTCACCATGTTTTTAGTTCCCACCCTCATCTTCGGTTTCCATAGCATTGCTTCATGACCTGATGGTGAGGAGCCAAAAGTGGCGCTCAGGAAGGGTCTTACAATCAATCAGATTAACATCAGAAAGCTACAGAGTTGACGAAGTGACGTAGTTGATAACTAAGTTCATGATGAAATGCTAAAAGAGGGAGATACTTAGTGTTTACAGCTGGGCTTTACCTTCTGTGCTAAACTTCCCTTGTCATTCCCCTGCTATACCCTCTGCTTTGCTGTTGTGTAGCTCGAATATTAACGCAAATGTTCCAGACATTACCTGCTTTGTGCATGTTCATGAAGTGTGTCAGTGCTTCAGTCGTGTCCATTACCTTTCTGTGCCTTTTTTTTTTTTTTTTGAGTTCTTTTCCTTTTTTTAATTTTTTTTTGTTTCCTTAGTTTGTTTCCTTTTTTATAACTAGACTTTTCCACTTGGGTAATGCATGATTAGTTTTGTTCTTTATGGTAGTATTCTTAAGCATTGAATAAAATATTTTAATTTTCACATTTACAAGTTCTAATTTTCATTCATTAGAACATGTATATCTTCCTTGATTTTTGTTATGTAGTCATTGTGACACAAACAGTATTTTTCATTAATGTTCCTTTTTCTCCAGCATTGTGTAACACATTGCTGGTAATTCATAACATCATATCCATAAAATCAAAAGAAGTTTAGTTGAAACACAAATGGGTAAAGTCATGTCTGAGTTCTATTGCAGCAAATCATCAAAACAGATTTTTAAATCCATTAAGAATGTTCAAATCTTAATTACTGTACTGTATTGCATTGATTTATTTTAAATTCTGTAAAATTTTATTCAGTACAAATTGCAGTCAGTTTTTTATATTTTACGTCAGCAAAGTTGTATAAATATTTTAGATTTTATTTCATATATATAATTATATGCAAGTTACTTTATAAAATATTTTTATTATAATTTTCAAAAATATTATCTAACATCAAGATAAAGAGAATGGGAGACAAATGTTTTTAATTGTTTTAAGTTAAAATTATAATACTAATCATTGTATTGTTCAAGCCAAGTATAATTTCTTATTTCTTCTGAATTGCAGATCTCAGACATGTTATTTTAAATTGAATCTAAAAACAAGTGTCAAATGCAACATTTTGGCCTTTAAATATGGGCCTTTGGGGTGCTTATAAAAAATATTAATTACAAAAAAAATGACTGTGACTGTGCAGTCAGGTGGTCTCTATAAACAGGCATGAGCTAAGACATTATATTGTTTTTCCAATTCTTCATTTTCTCCTTCTATGGAACTCTTCTTTGCTTTCCATTTCCCTCTGTCTTTCTCTTCTCTCTTTCCTCTCTCTATTCTGTTTCCTTCATCTTGCCCCCCATAACAGGAGGCATGCCCCCGACTCCACAAACAATCCAGATTGGTGGGCAGAAACAAAACCAGCAACAGTACGACCCGTCCAAAGGCCCCCCAGTCCAGAATGCCGCCAGCCTTCACACACCACCCCCACAGCTTCCAGGCCGCCTCCCCCAGGGTGGGCTCCCTATGGCTGCCCTGCCCCTCTCCCTGTCCCAGGGCCAGGCCATGGTGCTGGACCAGCAGGCTCCAGTGGCTGGTGGTCAGCTCCAGGTGAAGGTGCAGGGTGCTGGGGCCGTGCTGGCTCCAGTCAACCAACATGCACAGCTCCAGCAGATGCAGTCAGGACTTCACCTACAGATGCAGCAACAGCAGATGCAGCAGTCGGTCATGCAGCCTGGACAGGCAGTGAGTATGCTAAAGACATTTAGTACTGTGCCACACAAACCTTGGTAAACAAGGTTTCAAGAAGTTTATCTTCCTTGTTTAAAAAACCTTGTTCTTTTTATGATGATTGTAATAAAAGTATGTTAAGATGGGCACATTTCTATGTTTTCTTTAGCTTTTGGACTGTCTTGCTTTTGAAAATTGTTAATATACTGTTGCATTAAACACATTGGGCAGTGTAGACAAAATAACAGGCTATTTCGTGATACCAGTAAAATTATAAAATCTTAAATAGTCAAAACATGTTTTTAAATCTTTTTACTGAACTAAAAAGGAGGACAAAATACATTGAGCAGAATTGCCCCGAGGATACTTGCAGTTTTTTTTTGTTTGTTTTTTCCCCAAAAGTCTCTTTCCATATTTTTTCTGTTACTTCTCCCAGTGAGGAAAATTTAAAAACAATTATTTTTGTAACCTTATCTTGTAAGTTTTTCTTTTTTATTTATATATATATATATGTAAAATTATGTAAAAAAAATGAACTATTTAATTATATACACTACAACAAAAATACACAGAACTGAACACTTCACTATTTACATATTTACCAAAATATTTGTACATAAATAAATGCCACACAGACTTCCAGGAATGTTGGAGGGATGATGCAAATGAACAGTTGAATTTTGAATTAACTGGGTGGTTTAAATTAATTTCCGGGAAAAAATAATCAAAATCAGAGAAACTTTTAAAAATCGTCTGAATAGGAAGAATCAAAAATTTGTCTGAAACTCTAAGAAACATAATAGGGAAATAAAAAGTGCAATAAAGTTCAAAATCATTATGACTATATCATGAATATTCAAAGTTGCTTTACTCACAACAGTAGATTTTATTACAGTTCATCCTCTCTCTCTTTTTCAGACTGTGACACTTGTGCGTCCTGGATCAGATTCTTCCCAGCCTGCCCAGCGTTTGCTGTCCAACTCTCTCTCCAACTCTGCCATGTCTCCTGCTCCTCTTACATCCCCATCCTCTCTCTCCTCCCCACACCCTTCTGTTCCGGTCCGCACCCCCAGTACTGGGCCTAGCCTCTCTCCTGCTGCCCAGTCCAAACTCGCTACCATGAATGGTACCACCGGGTTGAAAATGTCTGGTCTGGGTCAGAGTCCAGTTGGCCAAAACTCACAGGAATGCTCTCAGGACAAGCAAGCAGAACAAGCCAAGCTGGTGAGGTCTCTCAGATTAGAATAAGACCTTTTAGTACGCAATAAAGTATTTTGTAGTATATGTGCCTGTGTTGTCTTACACAAGAGCCTTACTTGTCGTTATAGGAGAGTCATGTGCACCAGCGCATTGCAGACCTCCGTAAAGAAGGCCAGTGGTCAGCTAGCCGCTTACCCAAGCTGCAGGAGGCCTGCAGGCCCAAATCCCACTGGGACTACCTGCTGGAGGAGATGCAGTGGATGGCTGCTGACTTTGCCCAGGAAAGGTGCTGGAAGATGGCTGCTGCCAAGAAGGTGACAAGACTCACACTGTCTATGATATTACAAACTGATTATATGTACATTAGATGTAAATATATAATTTATATGTACAGCCGATTGAGAGGTCAGATGTAACCTCAATGTTTCGACCATGTGATTTAGTGCCAATTACTGGAGCAGTTTTAGATTTTAAGTTAAACAATCTCTCTCTCTGTAGCTTGTACGCACTTGTGCACGTTACCACGTTGAACAGAAGAGGATGGAGGAACGTGAGAAGAGGGAAGAGGAGATGAGGCTGCGGCACATTGCCAGCACCATTGCCCGAGGGGTTGATTACTTCTGGTCCAATATTGAACAGGTACATTTCGTGATTTTATGTGTACATTTTTTGGTGATATTTCCAAAAAAATGATAAAAAAAAAAAATCTATAATTTTTCTAAAATGTTTTATGTTTACACTTGACTTCTGCTTAATTTCACTTAACAAAAACTACATTTAATAGCTTTTAACTTTAGTTTTAGTTAGCAATAGCAACACTGACTAAATTAATTAGTAAATTAGTATTCACATTTAGACAAATGGCTCTTTCCACTGAGCGGTATGGTATGCAATTATGTCCATTTCCATTGTAAATGGTACTTTTTTGGTACCCTTCCGTAAGGGTACCTAGCACAGCAAAGGATACCAAAAGGGTGGGGCTAAACTCACTGCAGAGCCTTGATTGGTTGACTAGAATCGTCACTTCTGCATGATACAAGGGGAGTGTTGTGCTTATTTACATCAGCGTGCGCAAACACAGATAATAGTCATTTCTCAATATCCGTTCTTTTCTGTTCTTGTGGACTTGTGAAACGTCATTGCCCCAAAAACCCGCTAATTTTCAAAATATTCCTGTTATTGTGTCATGAAGTGTAGTTTTAAGAGTTTTTCAGGCTAGAATGTAGTTGTTTAAAACTCAAATCTGCAGTTTATTAATAAAGATTTGACATTTGATATGCTGATATCATAGCTCCAGCCGATCACCGGGCACCCTGTGCTTATGTATCCGCTGAGAGCAGCCTCAAGCTCGGCTAGTCCTTCCGACATCTCTGTAGTGATTAAACATGAGATACAATTCGTTTTGGGTTTAACGTTAAATTTAACATGAATTTGTGGTCTCATGCATCTTTTATTTGTTCCTGATCCTATAGTTTTGGCTAAGCACAAATTTATAAATAACTTTATATATTTATTTTGAACTTGACCATAGTACAGCGCTGACTTTGTTTGCTCTTGTCTTTCATGTCCTCTTAAGCCTCTTGTACTTTTTATAATGGCTGTTATTGTTCATTAAAATGGACAAATAAGGTAGATTTGTTCTTATTGCGTTCCCTTATATACCACGCCTATCAAGTAAGGGCAAATTAGGGTGTTCCGTACCGAATCGTACCGTACTGTATTGACCCGTACCAAGCCAAAAGTCTCAATGTGACAAATGTTGTTCTACTGTATGTGGAGGTTCGTATTAGTTCCTCATAAACTTTTTTTTTTCTCTTTGCCTTCCCACAGGTTGTAGAAATCAAACTTCGTTTTGAGATCTATGACAAACGAAAAAAAGTTCTTAGCTTGCAGAAGGCTGTGAGTAAAGGTGAGATTAATTAATGTTATATGACCTATCTTAACTGATTGTTCAGACTTAGTTTATTAATTCAGAAGAGACTTTGCATTGCTACAGGCCAGTGTGCTAAAGTGACCCAGTCATTTAGAGAGAAGTCCGATAAAGAGAGTAAAGGGGTAAGATCTTCTCCATGAGTTCTCAAAGATCCTTCCTCATCCCTGCTTCACTCATTCTTTGTTTGTACTTGACGATTTGTCTTCCCTTTTTCACATTCAACAGGAGACTGGCCCATCCCTCAAGAGGAAGTCAAGCACCTCGCTGTCGGATGTAGAGGGTACATAGTCCATTTATACATAGTTTTCTTACCGTTCTCTTTGTGCATGCTGCTGATTAGTCTAATGTTGTTTTGCAGTTGAAGATGAGGAAAGTACAATAGAGGAGCAGGAGGCTATAGAGGTGGCAGCTGATCAGAAAGCAGAGCTGGCCGAACTAACAAAAGAAGGTAAGTTTTATAACTTATGGACGTGTCTTTAAATGGCAATAATTTTTTTTTCCCCCCTCCTTTATACTTTAAAAATATATCAAACTATGTACACGCATAGTGTGTTACATGTTTTAGACATAGACTAAAATATATAATGCTAATTTTAGCCCTTTTTAAGTTTATTAATCATGTCTTCTCTAAAATATTTGAAATGTATTATAACGTTATGCAGTTATATAAATCTGTTCATACAATTTAATAATTTCATGTTTTAATGGATTTTGAGAGACAATTGAATTTTGTGCACAGGCTAATAATTAATTTTGTAATGTTTTCAGTTTGCAAAATATTTGGTAATTTATACAGCAGCCATCAGCCACTGAAAACTCATATAGCAGAGCCACTGTTATTAACTGTGTGTTCGTGTCTTGTAGCTGAAGTACCATTGGATGATCTGGTGAAGCAGTACGCTGGTGCTTACGCAGAGGGCTTTGAGTGGCCGCAGCCTTTGAGCCAGAGCGAAGATGAAGGCAGAGAGGAAGCTGAAGGTTTGTGTTCATCTACTGCTTAAAAACTGAATTAATTATCTATTTTTTTTCCACTTTTATCCATAAGAAAATTAATTACAATTGATTAATAAGCCACTGTTTATTTAAAAAAAGACCTATGTCACAGTAACAGTTGCTCTTCTCTGTTCAGACATGGACTCTCCATTGGACAGTCCTCATGATGCAGTGCTGATAGACTCTTTGCTGAGTATGGATCAGTACCGTGGGGCTGAGCGCACGACTTCTGGCCCTGATGGAAAGCCTACAAAGGACATTGCTGAGGTCGCTGCAGCAACAGACCTGATTCTGCCCAAAGGCAGCGCCAGGACCACTCTAACTGTGAGTCATTTACACTCTTACTCACAGGGACTGTTTAAAACATGATGATTAAAGATTTAATTAAGCAGTTGTTTAATTCAAGTGGTCTCACATTGTATGGTGACTCATGAATCCTTTCTCTTCAGAGTCGTTCCTCTCCTCCTGCTCTGCTGCACGGCTCTCTGAGAGAGTACCAGCAGGTCGGGGTAGAGTGGCTGGCAAGCCTCCACCGCAAAAACCTTAACGGCATCCTGGCAGATGAAACTGGTCTTGGCAAAACTGTACAGACTGTGGCTTATTTTGCTCACTTGGCCTGCAACCAGGGTACCACCAGTAACCACATTTACCAACTTTATAGAGACAATTACATTTGATTTTCTTCTCAAAGCATATGTTTATTGTAATTTTAAGAATTAAATGCAACACATTCGGCTGTCATGTGGATGTTGCAGGTATCTGGGGGCCACATTTAGTGGTGGTGAGGACCTGTAAGCTGCTAAACTGGGAGATGGAGTTCAAACGATGGTGTCCTGGACTGAAGATACTTCTGTACCTCGGCAGCAGAAAGCAGCGCAGATTCAAGAGATCGGTATGAATCAGAGAAGGCAGTGGTCTAGCTGCATCAGTTTTGCATTAGATAATTCCTCAAAATAGTTGTATAATCAGTGTTCAGGTCATTGAAATCTTTGATTGAGTTGGGTAGATTTTTTTCCATGCTTTTTTTTTTTTTTCTGTTCTCACTTTCCCACTGTTGTCTAATATGTACAGAGGTGGTGTGAGCCCAACAGCTTCCATGTGTGTGTGACTTCATACAAGCTTCTGCTGAAAGATCAGTCTCACTTCCTGAGGAGGCGCTGGAGGCACCTGGTGCTAGACGAGGTGCAGCTCATCAAAAACATGACAGAGAAACACTGGGAGACCATCTTCAACATAAAGAGGTTAGGAACAATGCAGCTGTCTTCTATACAGTATCTGCTGGTGTCATGTTTTCTATGCTTTTGCATTCTTTTCAGCATTTTTTATTTCAGTTTTAGTAATTAAAATTTAAAGAAATTCTTCAGTCAGTGCAAAGGCAACACTTCTAATTCATGTTTCATGTCTCTGTTTTATTTTATTGCAATAAGCAAAAAGGATTTCTTTTCCTAGATGGTTTTTATATATATATATATATATATATATATATATATATAAACATATGTATATATGTTTTAGTATCCTTTATAATAACACTATAAGTTCCAAAAATACTTTATGTATTAATATTGTAAATCATTTTAAATATGCATGTTTTTTTTCTCTCTTTCTCTGTCTACTCAACAGTCAGCAGAGGATTCTCTTAATCAACACACCTTTGCAGAACACTCTGAAAGAGTTATGGACCATGATCCACTTCCTCCTGCCTGGAATCACTCACCCATATCTCAACTTCCCCATCAAACCCGGCACTGATCAGAACCAGGACTACTGCCACAAACTGGTCATCAGACTGCACAGGGTGAGGCTTGCTGGAAGTTGTTTCTGGTGACTTTCACCACAGATTTTGCTTAAATATCTTGCTCACGCACCACAATCCTGCTTTCTCTCTGCTGTAGATGATTCAGCCCTTCATCCTACGCCGTTCCAAGAGAGACGTGGAGAAGCAAATGCCTAAGAAGTATGAGCACATTCTCAAGTGCCGTCTGTCCAAGAGGCAAAAGAGCATGTATGAGGACATCCTCATCCAGCCCAGGTCAGTGCAGAACACATTCAGCCCAGCACAATTTTAACCAGCCCTTTTCCAGTTCATCTGTTTTGATTGATACTCTGCTTTTCTGCTGTCTTCTAGTGCACAGGAAGCACTGAAGACTGGACATTTTGTCAGAGTCCTGGAGGTTCTTATGCAGCTGCAGAAGATCTGCAACCATCCAGACCTAATCCAGACCAGAGACACACGCAACTCTTACATATGTCAGCCACTGCAGTACAACACCCCATCATTACTGCTCACAGCCCTGCAGCAGGACCAGTGGAAGGTTAGGCAGAGAAATAAACACTTGGATCGTGCAATATAGAAGAAAAAAAAAGTTTGTTGACTGATTTTCGTTTTCTTTTCCAGACTGTAGATATGTCACTGTTTGACCTGATTGGTAACGAGGGCAGATTGACCCGTTATGAGGCTGAGGAGTCTATGCCAAAACTCAGAATGACCAAACAGCTTATTGAAGAGATCTACAATGCACGCGACCCACCAGCCAGACCCAAACCATGCAAGATCAAACCTATGAGGTGTCCATCCTTCCATGCAGACCTATCACCTCTGAACACTTACCAGCCATAATCACATCATATGGATTTCTGTAATTTTATTAATGGGACATAATATTTTTAAATGAGACAAACCAATTAATACCCCAAAACACCAAAAAAACTGATGTAGATGCTCCTGTTTTTACAAAAAAATAGTCACTTCCTTCAGAATAATGCATGGAATTACATTCTTGTTGAATGAATAAACATGTTGCAGGTGTTTTTCTATTAAATACAAATGCAAACATTTTTTTTTCATGCTAAACATTATTGTATCATCTAATTATGCATCATTTAATTTTAATGTATTTTTCCTAATGAACATATCCTTGTACAACAGGATAGGTCAATATGAATTGATTCTGACTGTGGCATAATTTTAATTTTTAGATTGTTCCTGCCGGTGCAGTATGGGACTAAACCAGAGGGGCGCCTGGTCCCTATGACTAGCAGCACCACTCAAGCCCCTCGTGCCACTGCTGTGACTACTGCCCCCGCCACCACTACCAATCCTGCTACTGCAGCTCCAAGCACACAAACCAGAGGCAAATCACCTCTTACCACAACCACTTCTGCACAGGGTAAGATCCCGTCTTGTGTAACGCCTCACACAAATGTGTTCCCACACTTGCACCCAGGACTGTTTCACAATCTGAAAGTTTTTATGAAATGGTATGATAATTTTGTAGTTGTGCTTCTTCCCTTAAAAATATGCTTAGTTATTTTTTTGTGCGTGTGCATTATTTTGGCTATTTTACTTAAAGGCTTAATTCTTTAATGGTGACATCTGTAAGATCAGTTCACTTCAATTATAGTGCTTTTTGAAATTCAAATTGTTGCAAAGCAGCTTTACAGGAAATTAAGTTTTTACAATATATTTAGAAGTAGTTTATCAATTGTAGCTGTCAAGTTGTTGTACATATGGCACCAATATATGGTACAAATCAGTTAATGAAACAATCAAATAAAATTGGAAAAGAAATGTGTTACAGAAGTGCAAGTCAATTTTCAAAGACTTGCCAAAATACACAGATACAGTGGGGTAAAACGAGTGAACATTAGCTGTGCTTTTGCAAACGTTTATTCATTGTTTGGGTTTTAATTGGGATGGCAAACTTATTGTAACTAATACAAAACTTCCATTTCAAATAATACAATTCATAAATCTTTCTATCATAAGTATGTTGACATTAAATGGCAATTACAATTAAAATGTAGACCACCTTCACGTCCATTGGGAATTGATTGGATTTTTGGCATTTGTTAATTGCTGTGATTATTGAATTGCTTTAATAAACAACAATTTTCCATTTAACAAAACTAATTAATAATTATAATAATAAATAAAGTACTTGTCTGGTTTCAAGCAATCACATGGCAGTGCCCTGGCACTGTAGCTGTGAGTTTTGCGTGGGCCAGCGCACCTCACCACCCAACAAAAATCTGTATTATTTTAGCACATTGTAATATTTTATGTCCAAAATGTTTTTTATTTGGAAAAAGTGAATCCTCTAACCCCTTTACACTCTCTCTGATAGATCCATTCAGACTGTTAACTCCTCTTCCTCTTTAGCCTCCGCAATCAGCAGCTCACCAGGATCACTCTTAACGGGAGCCACCCCTAACCCCTCTTCTACCCATCTGGCTGTGGGTGTGACAGGGGTCACCACTGTGCCTGCTGTGGTCCCCCATGCCCCTACAGCCCACCCCCTTCAGCCCAGTTTGGTACCCCAGAGGCTGGTGCTCAGCTCCCAGGCCCAGGCACGCTTGCCTAGTAAGTGGCCTCATCATCACCCACCGCAGATGGGCCTTCTCTTTTGTGCCCTCTCCCTTGTGCACTTGTTTCCTTCTTATTATGCCCCAAAGCACAGCAGTAAATTACCTCAGTGAAGATCAGAGACTACGCTACGGCTCTGCTGAAGTGAGCTGACATGCAAACAGACTTCCACCAAAGAAACCGATAGTGATACTCAGCAAAATCGACTCCATAAAGATGGCATATTTCCAGTCTTTTAAAAATTGAAGTGCAGAAAATCTTCAGCAGATGACCTATGGTGGTTTCTCTCCTCACCCTTCACAAACAAGCATGAGCCCTGCAGAAATTTCTCTGGACTGCACCCGTTGCCTCCAGTTTATTCATGTCTTTTTTTTTTTTTTAAACATTTACTGCCCCCCCCCCCCTCCCCTTGCATTTTGATGACTAATCTCTTTGTTTTTTGTGCAGTACAGCTGAAGGATGATCCAGAAGCTTTCTAATATGGTTTTGTCTCCCTATCTTTTCAGTACAGCTTTTCTTCAGAGCCGTTTATTTTGTTGTCCTTCTGTGGGTGTAAAAAGCGTCAAGCTTGTGGGCGCTGCTCCCCATGTCACATGTAACTGAAGTTACATGGGAAACCTTTTTATACAAGCAAAGATTTTCTCCCACTTTTTTTTGCTCCGCTAAACAAATCAGTCTGGTTTCAGGTTTTTTTGTTTGAGGAAAAAGTGTCATTCTTCCTGTTTAACACACTGTGGTTGTGCATGTCCCTTTCCGTGCTCACCCCGAAACTAACTAAAATGTTTTTTTCTTTCTCAGAGATAAATTGTCAGCCACTATCATTTAACGTGAACTGTTTTCTACTGAAGGTGGAGATGTAGTGAAGGTTACTCAGTTGGTTGGGCAGGGTCGTATTGCCCAGCCAGAGACCCCAGTGACCCTGCAGTTCCAGGGCAACAAGTTCACTCTGTCTCCAAGTCAGCTGCGGCAGCTCACCACCGGCCAGCCCCTGCAGCTTCAAGGTACACTCGGTAATGTCCAGCCCATTTTCATCCTCTCTCGGTCTCATTT
Source organism: Enteromius argenteus (assembly GCA_032357425.1). Classification (NCBI taxonomy): domain Eukaryota; kingdom Metazoa; phylum Chordata; class Actinopteri; order Cypriniformes; family Cyprinidae; genus Enteromius; species Enteromius argenteus. Next base: position 14,589,974 of record JAUCMR010000160.1, read on the forward strand.
CACTTCCATGTCCAGTCACTCGTGTTTTTATCTGTGTTCAGTAAATCCTTAAGCTTAATGTGTCGCTCATACGTTTATGTGTCTGCTTTAGGCAACATCTTACAGATTGTGTCTGCCCCGGGACAGCCTCTTCTCAGGCCACAGGGTCCGCCCATGGTGATACCTACCGTACCCCAGGCTGTGCCTGTACAGAACTCCTCAGGCACGCCACCCCCTGTTACCTCCACACCCCCGCAAGGTAAAGCACTGCTCTGTCCTGAAGCTGATTGTTATTTTCATTAGTGATCAACCTTTAAATATTGTGTTTCTCAACTTTAAAGGGATTTAAAGTGCCCCTATTATGCCATTTTAAAGGTGGCTAATATTGTTTTATGAGTCTCTCAAAACAGGTTTACATGTATGCAAGGTCAAAAAACACTTTAGTTTTCTCCAAA
>JAUCMR010000160.1:14599910-14612172 GCA_032357425.1 Enteromius argenteus
GCTTCCTAAGTGGGCAGTTTGATTTCACAGAAGTGTGATTGACTTGGAGTTACATTGTGTTGTTTAAGTGTTCCTTTAATTTTTTTTGAGCAGTGTGTGAATCAACATTGGAGATGTTTGTTTTGTTTTTTTTGCCTACATCGTCTCAATGTCAGTAACAACCTTTTAGGGGCTCTTGTAGACTGAAGTGCGTGTGTGTTGTTTGTGCAGGTGGTCAAGTGGTGACCCAACCGTTCCAGGTTCAGCAGCTGTTGCAAAGACAAAGAGCAGCCGCACAAGCAGTCCAGAAGGCAGGACAGCCACCGCAAACACAGGCTGCAGTGCAGCAAAAGGTACAAATCAGCCTATGTGGTTTATTTTTTTTAATAAAACAATATTTGTATGAATGTCGTTATCTCTCTCTTCAGCTGGGCACGCAGCAGGTGGCTCAGACCACAGCCCAACAGCAGCAGAAAGTATACACCACCACCACTCCACTTCAGCCCGCCATTAAGACCCAGTTCTTCACCACCTCCATTGGACAGCCGCAGAAACCTGCTACACAGCAGATACAGGTAAGAAGTTAGGCTCACAGCTAGAACCTCTCTAACACGCACTCAAATGCAAAGCTTGTAATATGGTGTGATCAGAATTCAAGTATTTTGATGTACAGAGCCATGTAGTGCTTTGTTTGTGTGTGTGTTTGTGGTATTAGTGCCCAGCTCAGCTTTGTAGTGATTTTTCCTTATGCTTGTGTAGGTCACTAAGATTCCTCAAATAGTTCAGCAGCAGATAGTATCCTCACCTCAACAGGTAAGTGTTTTAGTGTTGTACTTTATTTAGTGCCTTTTTTAGTAAGCATGAGGTCAAAAATGACCTTGTTTCCTTTATTTTTGTTCCTGATTTGATATATATGTCTATATTGCAACAGCAAATCAGCATCTGCATGAAGGATGATGTGACACTGAAGAATAAAATAATGGCTGCTAAAAATTAAGCTTTGCCATCACAGGAATAAATTACATTTTAAAATATATTAAAATAGAAAACAGTTTATCACCTTATTTTAAGATGTCATAGTTATACATTTTACATGTACTTGTAATTATGCATAAGCCAAACCCTAATTCTAACCCGAACCGTATAGTAAGTACTGGTAGTTAATTAAAATTACTCAGTACTTAAATGTATAATTACACTGTAACACAGACACCTTAAAATAAAGTGTAACTAAAAAAATATTGTTTTTTTAAATTGTAACATTTCACAATATTACTCATTTCTACTGTATTTTTGATTAATTAAATGTAGTCTTGATATATACATACACACACATTTAATACTTATACTGTTATATCAGATTCATCTACTATTTATTTATCTATTTTTTAACGTTTTTAGATTTCTTTTTTTAATTCAAATTATTATTTTATGCAATCCTAGTTCTTGATCATTACAAGATGCACCTCCTGATTCTGACAGCTGAATCGATTGTGTGTGTGTGTGTAGATCCAGGCTCAGCCTCAGACAGTGGCCCTGACGCAGGCAGCACCTGCAGCAGGTTCGGCGCAGGCCCAGATGCAGGTCATCCCCACAGGCACCGCCACGACTGCACAGGTGGTGCAACCAAAGCTCCTCCAGCAGCAGGTGGTTACAGCAGCAGCAGCCTCCCCTCAAATCCAGACCCCTCCGCCACACAGCCCGGCCCAGCAGCAGAGCGCCGCGGCCGCCATCGCCTCAGAGTCTTCAGCGCAGCAGACCGCTGCCACCCCACAGCCCCAGCAGGGCAAAGGAAACGCCCGCACTGGGGCCGCCATGCGCTCCAAAACCCCCGCCAAACCCAGCGGTGGCAGCTAGAGAGTGATCAGAGGAGAAGGTACTTGGGCACAACATAGGGCTGATTTATTTTTCCCTTCATTTGTTTTGGAAAGACGGACCCTTTGTAATACAGGAACTCACCGTCGACAGTCTGGATTGAGCTTTTTACAATTCGAAGCAAAGACTCATAAGCTAACCGCGTCTCATGTTAATCAAAAATTACTCTGCCAATGGCCCTCACTGTATGGCCGATCCGTTTCTTTTGATTTTTTTTTTTTACAGCTTATTTACTGAAGCTCCTTCCTCAGGAGTCGAGCATGACTTTAAAACAGTACAACGGCTCGTTTTCATATTGAACTCTATACTGAGCCGCTAAATGCTTTGCAGTACTTTTTCTACCATGCTACTTGCTCTGTTTATACAGTGTTTTACATGTCATCACATCCTTAAAGTCATGGATCAAGAGCGTTTGGATCACAACAGCCATCAGCTTCATCACTTCAACACTTGATTCGGTATGCCAGGAACTCTTTTGGCAGATCGCCTCAACATAATTCATAATGTTCAATAAGTCGAATTATATGTGTGTCTTCCCCCGATGTTTTTTTTAATAGGTGTGGTGTTGTTGTCCCTTTGCTGTTTGTGTCAGTAAATATCCCTTTATTTAAGCATTTAAAGACGATAATCAAGATTAGCAAGGCTCAGCGAACCAAACTCATCCCTTTGGGATGCAGAAATGGCAAACTACCTTTAGCTTGATATATGTGACCTATTCAAAAGCTCCCTCTCTGTAGAAGAATTGAATATATTAGCTTGTATCATGAACCCCTTCAAAATGAATTCTTGCCACCATATACACAAGTTCAGCTGCATGGATGGATACCATCTGAAAACTGTCAAGTGACGTGTACTTGTGTGTGAAATGTTTGTGTTAAGTGGTACAACAATTCAGAGTGTGATTTAAGAGTAAATTAATAGAAAAAGTATCCCGCGCTGTAGCCATTTCATGGTAGCGGCAGCCGTGGGACGTATCGCCCTCCCAACGTTGATTTGGAAGAAATGTCATTGCTGAAAACACATCTGTGAAATATTTCCGTTTTTCTTATGCATAGTTATGAACAATGTCACCATTAGTCAGTTGAGTCAGACCTCAGCTTGGCTGTTAGTGTGTTTACGTTGGCCTGCTATCAGTGATGAACAGACTTAAATCAAGACTTTCCCTCTGTGTATCGAAATCATACAATGTCGGGACTTTCGGTCATAAATACGTCTTTTTGTATTGATGTTGGGTCAGGAACACATGTAAATAACTCGGGAGGCAGACAACGGCATTTGTATTTGTAAAGTAGTTGTGTATTCATTGAATTTTTTTTTCAGCCTACTTGTATAAAGTGTTATGTTTTTACACACGTCTGGTTTATACTGTCTTTATTTGTCCGGACGCGTATTTGTATTTTATTCGGTAAGCTGTCTTAGAAGGGTTTTCGATTGCATTAAGTCAGCGGTTCTGCCTGGAGTCCATAGATATGCATTCCTGCATGTCTGTGTGTGGAGTTGCTGAGCACAGTATGTGTGTCAGCACACCGGACAACAGGGATTTCAGCAAGATAACAACACACTGAACCTTGCCTGCTCAATGCAAAAACACATTTTACTCCAGCAGCAGCGGTTCTCATCTTTAGCACTATGTTATACTGACTTCAGCCACGATTATGATAATTTTCCTGTTTACAAAAAGATCTTCTAGTAGTGACCCAGTGGAGGAATGTTTGGTACTGCAAGTTGAAGTTTGTACAAGCTTTGATTTGACTAGTGTTCATATCTTGGGTAATCCATAGGGGGGCGCTCTTTCATTTTCAGCTTTTGTGATGGAAGCTGGTCCAGTGCAGAATGGAGCAAAGTAGTAATGTTTGCAATTTAAACATCACTATTAGTTTTGCTGGTGGTCAGGGATTAGGACAATACCCTAATTTAACTCCTCTTACACAGTTTGTGCTATGAATCATGCCTCAAATCATACTGTTTGCTGAGAAGAGGGTATGTAAATAATCCATAGTAAATGGATGTAATAAAAGGGATGGACATCTGACTTTTAGTAACCAAATAGATAAATAAATACAGCAATTCCCTTAAATTGTGAAAGCAACTTTTGCAGTGTAAAACAAAAACATAAGAGTCTGCTGTTAACCGTGTAGTGATGCACAAGATAACACTTGCACACTCATGTCATGGTTCTCCGTTGAACGAGACTGACACAGAAGAGAAGAAATGGTTGAATAAAGTCATTATTTTTGTTCTCTTTGTGCACAAAATGTAATCTTGTAGCCTCATAAAATTAAGGTTGAACCACTGTTTGTCATATGGACTATTTTAACAATGTCTTTGCTACCTTTCTGGGTCTTGGACATGTCAGTTGCATTGCTGTCTATGCAAGGTAAGAAAGCTCTCGGAATTTCATCAAAAATATTTTGGAACAATATGAGGGTAAGCAATTAACAAGAGATTTTTTTTTTTTTTTTTTGGTGAACTATCCCTTTAAGTCACTTTACAACCAGTCCGCTTTCTGTTGGTCAGTGTAGTTTAAATTCAATTGTTTTAGTAAAGACCTACTTTAATTTTACACTTTGACCGAAAGAGAGCTGTTTGGTTTGAAAGTGACTTATGTGTGAGTGGTGCTTTACATGTCGCTATACTATTGACTATAGAGACAATAAACATTTTAAGATTACAGTGACCTCACGTACCGTTTTTCTTTTGTGCAAAGTTCCAGATTTCGTGGAACTACAATTCAGTCTTAAAGAGAAAGACTGTCAGACCTGAAGCAACATGAGAGCGAAAAAAGTGAACTATCCCTTTAAAGGGTCCTTTAAATCAAGATGGCGCCAGTATGGGGTTATCCACGGTAATTGTCTTAACTTCTGACTTCTAAATGTCAGGATTGACCAATCAGAATCAAGTATTTCAAGAGAGCTTTGACAGGTTCTGCACTGCATGCTAACCGAGACCACCTGAAGAGCTCGTTTGGTGACACTTGCAACATGGGAAAAACCTTGGCAGCTTTGTTCCACAGTCTATCCTTGTGTATCCGCGTGGTCGAGATGTGTTTATTGGCACTGACACATTTTCCCTGGTGTGGGTGGCATGTTGGTAACGCAGGGCAAGGCTGTTCCAGCTATTTGTCAGATGCTGTATCTCTCTCCTGCTGCACGAGCCTTTGAACACCGCAGTTCAGAGAAAAGAGAGCGAGCTAACCTACAGAAGTGTGTCAAATGTGAGCATAAGCAGAAGTGTGCGCGCCTTCCTCTATTTCGCGCCTTGTAAGGCTGCTGTGAGAAAGCCAGGGCTGTTTATGAGGAAAAGGTTTACAGCCAGCGGTGCTGCTAATGTGGGCAGAGGTTGAGTTTGCGAGTAGGTGTGCGTTTCCTTGTTATGTTTTGTGAGTGGTCAGTGAATTTCCTTCTTGTGCAATTCTAGTTTCGACCAAACATGTAATTAACATGATTTTTTTTGTGCTTTAGTGGTACAAGATAAGGCAAAGAAGGCCTAAAATTACAGTCATGCCCCCAAACATGAATTATGAAGCTGCTTTGTGTGTGTTAGTTATGGTAAAACAGATTTGACTTTTGAGGTCCAAAATGTCCTTCGCTAGTTAAAAATGTTCTTTAATATAGAGAAACCTGTTGAAGAGTAGTGAGGCCAACCTATTTGAAGCCTTTTCAGTTCAAAATATATTCAAGGAACATGATAATTACTTAATATCGTAATGATTTTTGGAATAAAATAAATTTTGACCCGTGCAAATGACTATTGCTACAAATGTACTGTGTTGCTTTTGACAGGTTTTGTGGTTCAGGGTCACACACATGCACATGTATGTGGATATATATGTAATATAATATATACAGAGTCTTTTAACTGGATGCTGTTGAACTAAAAGTCTTTATTTATGAAAAAAGCTGCTGAAATTACACTGATCTATGTACGTTTCACAGTTTATTATCCCTACCGGACATGATAGATGCTTGTTCCCGGAGGACAATTTCAGAGAAAACCTCATTGAGATCAACAGGATCTAAGGCTTCAACAGTGAGTTGTCATGACAACCTCATGCTGGCTATACATTAGGCTGCATGTGTGGGATGATGATTTGTATAGCATTTATGTGAGTGTGTGTATAATGACATAGGCAACAGTGAATAATGTGGTCAGTTGTGCGCTGGGTGTCATGGGAATGCATTTCAGACGACCTTAATGCAATGGTGTTTTTTCAAGCTCGAACATGAGATGAAAGCCTGTGAGATTCACCCAATAGCTTCATACTATTAAGTCATGGCACAGCCGTGGAGGAAATGTAGTCCAGCAGTGTTGATTTAATATATGAAGATATGGGAAGAAAAACGATTCTCTCAGGAATCCTCCTCCACGCAGCTGCCTTGCAGTCTGCAGGCTTGCGGAAAAGCGGATGAAACATTCATTAAGAAATATTTATGAAGTAATAGATGATGACAACGTCTTGTTCAAAATAGGGAAAACAGCTTGGCCTTCATATATTTGCGTCATTACATTCACATTTCTCCTAATATATTACTTCCCGATTTTTTTTAACTGCTGTGATCGGTTTCTTCTGTTTTGCAGTTTTTAGGTTTTACTTTACTCAGTCTAACTAGTAGCACATTCAAACATTTACATTACATTTATTCATTTAGCTGGGACTGTTATCCATCAGTCGCCACACTCCAAGGTTTGTTATTCCCAGATAACAACCAGTAAAACTAATAACACCGGCTCATCCGGGTATTACAAATCATCTTGTTAGTAAAGCTGCCTTCACGTCATGTCGAAAATACGTGACATTCTACTCTATCTAAATTATGTGTTTCTATGGCAACAGTTTCAACACCAAAGTCCTCACATGCTCCTAAATTTGTAATTCCAATGAGTGTTCTGGTGACACATGTACCGCGGGACCGCTGTCAGGTTCATTTTGGAGCTATTTAGGCGTCTCCTTTAAGTCCAACAACATGTAAAGCTATGAGTAAAAGATGTCACATGTTATCATCTCGGACGCAGCATAATTATGCGTATCACTCCACCGTCGCTGACAGTTTGGTGTCATCCTGTGGCTTAAAAATGCTTAACCACAAGTTTTCAGCAGTGGATAGAAGATGACGCGACTGACTCCTCGGTTGAAACAATTATTTATATATCCTTATTCAAACTGATTTGAGGAAATTCAGCTTTACATCAATTGCTCATCAAACGGATCCTTTGCAGTGAATGGGTGCCGTCAAAATGAGAGTCCAAACAGCTTATAAACATCACAATGATCTACAAGTAATGTCACAATGTCTCCAGTTAAACAATATATTGGGAAGCAAAAAGCTGCATGTTTATAAGGAACAAATACATAATTTTCAAACGTCTCCTTTTTAGTCCTCTATCTATAATAGAGGACAGAAATATGCACAGATCAAACGTTGTTAAGCAAAAGCAGTTCTAAACAAATCTTTTCATGTGAGAAGGCAACAGGGAGTAATGTTGTTTTTCACTAGAGAGTTTATTGATTGATTGATTTGTTGCTTACCACTCAGCTTTTCACTTAACAGGTTGTAAAACTGATGGATGGGAGTCGTGTGGATTACTTGTAGATCGTCATGATGTTTTTATCAAGTTTTTGGACTATAAAACAAATGATATAATTCAAATAAATAACTCAAAAATATGATGCCAGTTTTTTTTTTTTTTTTTTTTTTTTTAATGAGGCTATAACTAAATTTAAAATAATTGTAATACTTACTAAGGCCCCTCTGGAAGTTTCTGTTTTAAGCCGTTGTAATCTAAAAAGAGCACTGTATTATATGGAACTATATGTATTTAATAATATAAAGACATATTTTAGGTATTTTATATTTGAGAGAGGGAGGTACGTTTGAATTCACAGCAGGTCTTGCATTTCACAAAAACTATGATATGGAATAAATGTATTTAAAATACATATTTTTGGTATTTAGGAGAGAGATAGACATGTCTTTGAGCGTCATGAGTTGTGCCGCACAAGTATCTGCCTCATCAGAGCTTCAGTTCTCCCATAATCCCTCAGCTCACATATAAAGCTGTCACTGTGTGCTCGTGTTGGCTAAATCGTAGCACTTGAGCTCAGGTTATTTTTAGAGTTCTTATTATTTATTTACCCAGGGAACGGCAGAGAGCCAGAGTCACTTGACCCGAATTACTCCATGCAATGGCTTCCTTCCTTAAAACGCATCAAATGTAGCTGACAGTAGCTGATCGTGTTAGTCAGGGCTTTTTCTCTGAAATATCGTTGGCTTTTAAACAGATGTTCAAGAGAAGAGTGGAGATCGTAGAGCGCTGTTATGGGACGCAGAAACGTTTTCTGCCAGACAGATAAAAATGGCTAATGTTTAACAGCAAGATCTGTAGGAGAAACATCCCCACATAAAGTATGTGTGTGATGTGGTATCTGGTTTTAGTGCTATCTGGAAGTAGACATCATTAAGCAGAACCCCCTCTGTCCACAAACCCCTGTGACACACACACATGCACAAACACAGACATTTGCCAAATGGAGGTGAAAGGTTAGGAGGCCCTCCCCACTCTGTGTGTGTCATAATAGTGGGCTCTTTTCAAGCCATGTGTGTGTGTGTCACGGTAGGATGTTATTTATTGGTCATGCTTCAAATCTCAAGGAGCCTGCTTGTACTCTCAGTTACTCCCATTGATCTTATTTAGTTCCGTAGCAAGCGTGTCTCAGTGTCCGCGCATGTATGTTATGTGTGTGTGTGTGAAGAGGCGAGTCTCATTTTGCCAGGCCATTTCACAATTTCATTACCAGAGAGGCCTGGGGCAAGCACACTTATTCAGCATGATTTGACAGACCGTTGTTGGGAAAAAATGTGTTGTCAGAGTTGTTTTTAAAGAGCTAGCGTTGTAGAGAGCAATTCCTGGTGGTGCGTTTGATTGGATGCGTGTTAAACTGTTAATTGTTTGGTTTTTTTTCGTGCTGTACTACATTAGTTATATTAAGGGAATGTTCTGGGTTCAGTACAAGCTAAGCACGTCTCTGACATGCTGTCAATTACCACAGAAAATAATTTTAAACCGCCCTTAGGCAAAGATTTAGCTTACACTCAAGCGCTCACAATAGAAGTCTATGGTGCAAGGCTTTACACTTGGATAAACCTTTAAAATACACGCTATTTTGAAAGCATAGAGGCAATATTTGAAGAGTTCATTTGCAAAAATGTAAACTTTTTTTAAAACATCTTAAAAGAGAAAATTGTAACAATTTTATAAACCCTTATCTCTTTAAAGTTTCATTGTAAAAGTAATCATTTGTTTTTTGTTCATTTTTACAAACAAAAGATTCATGTTCAGAAGTTATTTGAATCATTCACTCAACCAATTAGTTCAAAAACACTCATTAGTTTAGGAACAAAACCTTATTAATGTGGACTACTGTTGTGTTGTTGGCTGAATAATTAATATCTATTAGCGTACATATATAACACAATGAGCACGCTCACTAACATTGATTTGAGCACAAACACTTTAATGTAAAATTTGTGGTTGTAATTCCTTTCATAGAACTTGTGCAATAATATATTCCTCTACATTCCTCAAAGCTGTGTGTCTCAACACACTGAGTAATCGGGGGAAAGGTCACATCAGCTTTATATCAGCAATAAATGGGAAATGTCATGGGTCTGCCTAGTCCTCCATCACAAACTTGTGAAATATGAATGTAGCACTGCTTTACTCTCTTCTTTCCTTCTCCTCTGCTCACAGAATTGTATTTTTTACCAGTTGAACGTGTCTACATACATGTGCTTCTATTTGTGGAGAGAGAATGCTCTGTGCTGTTATCACAAAACACACACACAGCTTTGTCAAATGTTTAATTAATTTGGGAGCAGCCTGGAGCTACATGAGACTCACATGTCTGTCCACAGAGAAACCTTGCTTACTGTTCTTTCTGTATGAGCAGAGGAATTCATTAACAACACATCCTAATCTGTTTGTGTTCTGAAATGAATTTTCTCTCTTTATGGCTGGGTACCGTAGAGCAAATGAATTCTGCTTTAGGTCTGAATATGCTATGCTGTAAAAAAAAAAAAAGGCTTGAAATCCAAATTTGCCTTATTTACATTTACTCTGTTCATCATATGTTATAAATTAATAAACAATGCTTGGCCATGGCACTTCTGAGATTTTAAATCATTAATAATGGTAACACTTTATTTTAAGGTGGACACTTTACATGTACTTACTATTATAATAACAATTCATTTTGCATAATTGCATGCAAGTAACCCTAAAGCAAACTTGAATCTTAACTCTAACCATATACCATGTACATGTATTTAATTGATTCTCTGTACTTAAATGTGTACAAAGCCACCTTTATGAAGGTTTAATGACGTCATTTTACCTTCATACATCTTAAGATAAAGTTTAACCTAAACAATCAGTCACATTTAGCTGAAAGATTCACTAAAGGACTAGCTCATAAGAGTTATTTGTTTGGGAATTAGACTGTGCTGATTGTGCTGTATTTATTAGATTTGATAGAAATAACTCATAAGATGTATTTTCTCAGTAATCAAACTGGTAGTGCTGTATGTTTTTGAATCACTAAAAAGAACCAACCCGTAAGAGTAATTGTCCAGGAATCAGACTACATTGGTTACGTTGTATGTGATTGATTCGCTAAAGAACCAACTCATAAGAGTCATTTGTTCAGGAATTGACCTATACATTAATTGTGTTGTATTGTTCACTGGAAAAAAAGGGTTAAAACGTGATTTGTTTAGGAGTTGAACTATGCTGGTTGTTCTTCTGTGTTTTTGATTCACTAAAAAGCACCAGGTCAACAAGGCCCCAATATATTCACAGCAAAGTTCATCACTCTCCACTTATGTTTGAGATATGTGAGCACCGTTTTACTGTTAGCAAACATTGAAATGCCACCCATTCTGCGGTTTGTTGATGAATATGTGCTGCACAGTTTCCAGTCACGTCACATTTATTTATGTAACACTTTATACAATAGATTGCTAAGCAAGCAGCTTTACTGTGTTAAACATGCAAAACACTGTCAGTGCCTCCTTCGTTTAGAGCTACAACTTTAATTTGCACTATAAAAAAAGCTGTTTTGAACTCCAGAAACAAACTTTTTGAGGCCAGATTTTATCTGAAATGATGTCACAGCCACTATTTTTTCTTTTTTTTTCCTTTTTCACTTGAAGTATATCAGGGCCTTAACAAACATAAGGGAATTGTGGGTTTATCTTTTTTTTTTTATCTGTATGTGGGTTTGTTAATGTGTGTGTGTTTGTGTGTTGCAGGAAAACTGATCTAAAAAATAAACCAGTGACTAATTAACCATGGCGCCCCAGTAGAGCTATCACTCCCACACACACACAAACACTCAATGTACACATTCATACACACTCACAAATATTAAGCCAGTAACCCCACAACTCCCCAGACAGGTCAGTGTTTACTATCTCCGAGCGTAGCTGTTTAAGGGCCAATCCCCTAAACATTCAAGCAGGGCCCCTGGCCTTTACACAGGGTTACGTAAAGAGACAGAGGCCATTGAACCCCAATGAACTTGATCTAATCTTCCATCAGCGCAAACATTCTTGAGAAACATGCCACAGTTGTCTGAATGTTCCCTGTTGTTCGATTGGAAGTTATTGAGTTTTTACGGCTGTAATCTGCGACAAGGATTTCGACTGGTTGCACGACCTACAGGGGTTACTATAGGATAACAGTTGTCAAGGAAACAATGTGTTGCTAAGGACATCAAGGCTTTCCATTTTGATGGATTTGTCTGTGTATCTCATTATGAAGTGAAGCATCTGCAGAGTAAGAGGCTTTTGGGGGATTTTGTCATTGAGCAGATATTCATTCTCTTCTGCTGTTAGTCTGAAAGGATCTCAGATCTGAGGTTAGACAAAGCTTTTACCTATCGACTGCTCACAGCAATCACAACAACAGCGCATTTGCTCACAATACATTTGTCTGTTTTGGCCAAAGACCTATTATGACATACAGAGAGCTAAAATCATTAAATGGTCAGGATCACTTAGGAGGCTTTTAAGGTTGAAACCTATTTTGTTTGATACCAAAGTGTGACGCAGAGCTCTAATGAAAAATGTGCATTTTAATTTCCTCTTTTTCTTTCTTTTGCATGTACACTACCATTTAAATGTCAGGGGTCATTTATTTTTAGCCAATTAGCTGTTACATGATGCTTCAGAAATCATTCTGTTGTGCTGATTAATATTTTTGTGGAAACTGATACTTTTCCCCAAAATGAATGAATTAACTGTAAATAACCTTTGCCATTATCTAACTCTCACATATGTATGCACAATCATGTAATCTTTACAAAACTAAATATTTTTATATGTAGTGTTATGTAGTAGTTACAACAATA